>JBBHAA010002547.1:0-180000 GCA_037953035.1 Aquarana catesbeiana
AGACAATCAGAGACTGCAGACATACTGCAGGAGACAATCAGAGACTGCAGACATACTGCAGGAGACAATCATAGACTGCAGACATACTGCAGGAGACAATCAGAGACTGTGGACATACTGCAGGAGACAATCAGAGACTGCGGACATACTGCAGGAGACAATCAGAGACTGCGGACATACTGCAGGAGACAATCAGAGACTGCGGACATACTGCAGGAGACAATCAGAGACTACGGACATACTGCAGGAGACAATCAGAGACTGCGGACATACTGCAGGAGACAATCAGAGACTGCGGACATACTGCAGGAGACAATCAGAGACTGCGGACATACTGCAGGAGACAATCAGAGACTGCAGACATACTGTAGGAGATTACCAGAGACTGCGGACATACTGCAGGAGATTACCAGAGACTGCGGAGTTGGCTGGCTTCTTTTGAAGGGGCATGACCAAAAAAAGGTCTACCAACCAGCTCCTGATTAGCACTAACCAGAGCCTTCTGGCAGGGAAGGTGGGGACAGCAGGGGAGTTTTTTTTTTTCAGTCCTTTGATTTGAACAAACTACAAAGTCGTGTGTACGAGGCTTTAGGGTCCTTTCACACGGGTCGTCAGCCCAGCGGACTCTGGTTTGCTCAGTGGGGGATCGATCCGCTGATCTCCCCTCCCCCCACTGAGCAGGCGGATAACGGTTCCGTCTCCTGTCAGATCCCGGCTCTCCTTTATGGAGAGATTGGATGAACACAGACCGCATGTACGTTTTTTTTTTCATCCCATGCAATCTGCCAGACTGATGGAAACTAGGGTCACCATTCATCGGGTTTTCATGGATCGAATCGGAGAGCAGCGGGTGTCAGCTGACATGTCACTGCTGACATCCGCTGCTCCATAAGAGTGAATGGAGGGTCCGCCTGAAACTGATAGTCTGACCTGATCGGAAAGCCTGTGTGAAAGGGACCTTAGTCTGGTTTCATGACTCTGCAGGTGTGGTTGTAATAAGGAACATTGTTGTTGGTTTACACTGGTGTGGTGACACTGGGACGGGTATGGCTGTGAAAAGGAACACCACACTCTCTATGGGGGTGATGAGGGGCTGCACATCGCATGACTAGCACTCGATTTCATGTCTCTGGGCTCTGTGTTGGTGACTTGTGACTGATGTGACTGTCCTTCTCCAAATTCGGTTCTCATCACCAACATCTCCAGTAACTTCAGTCGGTTGGGTGTAGACACAGCTGTGAGGGTCCAGTTCTCTGGAGAAGAGAGCGCTGTGACCTGGGAGGTGGACGGGGAGCCTCTCCCTGAAAGATACTGGCTGATAGATGACAATAGGACTCTGATTATCCCCAGTGTGCAGAGAGACGACGCCGAGAGGAGATTCCGGGTCAGGATCACAAACCCGATCAGTGAGGAGATCCGGGAATACCATCTCATCAATGATCCCGTATTCAGCAAAGTCCTGGAAACAGAAGGTATTGGTGACTATGGGGGGTCATGTTATATTCCATGTATGGGGTGTTATAGATTGGGGTCCTGGCTCCTCTTCTCTGGGGTAATATAGTGGGAGTGTGACACAGAATAGTAACATTGTGTCTTGTTGTCTCTTCTCTGCTCTCTTGATGGAGGATTATACAGGTGAGATGTCACATGACCACCGACCATACAAACTGATACATTGTATATTTATCACAGGTATATCTAAGTCTTGGAAATCTCAATCATGTTTATTTTTCCACAGATTATAATGCATATAGGAGAAGTAATTCTATCGGTGTTGGTGTTGGTGTTGTCCTAGGAATATTGGCAGTGGGGCTTATTCTCTTCCTGATATATCGGGTGAGTGCATTTTTCGCTTTTACTATTGCAGTAATAATAAGCAGTCGGCTGGTGCAGAAATGGATAGTATGAGCACTTCCTGTCTGTGAGCTGCCAATAATTTAACCTTTCCATGTGCAGAGATATTTGAAAGCTTTGTGACAGAGCAAATTTTGAAGTTCTGATATTCGCATACCAAAATGCTTTTTACACCATTTGCTATCGCATACGGGGGCCTTTATTTGGTAATTTTTATTAATGCCATTGATGTGATTTTTAATTATTTATTTATATTTATTTTTTATGGACAATGCAAATAAAAATTTGAGCTTTTTGTTTGCCTAATGCAGTGTTTCTCAACTCCAGCCCTCAAGGCGCCCCAACAGGTCATGTTTTCAGGATTTCCCTTAGATGAAACGGCTGTGGTAATTACTAAGGCAGTGAAACTGATCAAATCACCTGTGCAAAATAATGGCAAGCCTGAAAACATGACCTGTTGCGGCGCCTTGAGGACTGGAGATGAGCAACACTGGCCTAATGCATAATATCATTAAGAGCTTAGTCTCAGATGGATGACCAGGTATTACATCGCACCACTGGTCATACAGGGAGATTTACTAAAACTGGAGCACTCAGAATCTGGTGCAGCTGTGCATGGTAGCCAATCAGATTCTAACCTCGGCTTGTTCAATGACCATAAAACCTGGAAGCTGATTTGGTTTCTGTGCACAGCTGCACCAGATTTTGCACACTCCAGTTTTAGTAAATCAACTCCACAGTTTACCACCACTTCTACCTAGAGCCCTTTTATAAGATGCTCCTTCGGAAAAAAAAAAGCATTATGGGCATTAGATGACACTGGAAATCTGGAACTTCCACGACCCCCCCTCTCCAAAAATAAGTCGGCAGCTACACATACTGTAGCTGCTGAAATTGTAATATTAGGACACTTGCCTGTCCTGGAGTCCACAATGTTGGCACCACAGCTGATGATTCCATTGGGTGCTGCTGCCTTTTGCTGGCAAGGGGTCCTTAATGCGTATGCACGCTGCGCTCTTACTGGCCTGATAGCAGGGGAAGGAGGAGCCAGGGGCCAGACTTCTGATGCTCCTCGCCACGGCAAGGTCCGACGGATTTGGGGACAGGGTACCTCCCCCCTCAAAATGTGCCAAATGTGGAGGTGAGGAGACAGATAAGAGAGTTCCACTTTTGGGTTCAGAGCTTGGGCTCAGGTGGATGACCAGGTATTACATCGCACCACTGGTCACACGGGTAGATTTAGTAAAACCGGAGCACTCAGAATCTTTTACAGCTGTGCATGGTAGCCAATCAGCTTTTAACTTCAGCTTGTTCAATGACAAGAAGGCTGGGTTCACATTGGTGCGATATCACATGTGATTCGCACTGCAAATTACATGCGATATATATGCGATTTCAGCCATACAGATTGTATGGCTGAAATCGCATTCTGACCAAACGCGCACAGGACCCTTTTTTTGGTCTGCACCAGAATTGGACCGATCCGATTCATGTCCAAACTGACAGTTCGCACTCCGATATGCGAACTGAAATGGGGGTGTCATTAACTTTGTAGTTGACACTCCCAGCAGTTCGCATATATGGCAGTTTGAACTGCCTTGCGACTCAGGTGCGATGTGGGAACCTGCAGTGGATTTGCAGGGTTTCCACATTGCACAAGTGTTAACTGAGCCTAAAGCCTGAATTGGTTTCTATGCAGAGCTGCGCCCAGATTTTGCACGCTCCAGTTTTAGTAAATGGCCCCCACAGTTTACCACCACTTCCACCTAGAGCTCTTTTTATAAGATACTCCAAGTAAAAAAAAAAAAGATCTAGGAAATACGCTTAAGCCCCAGACCATTTGGCTGCCCAAAGACCAGAGCACTTTTTTGCGATTTGGCACTGCGTTGCTTTAACTGGCAATTGCGCGGTCGTGCGACATGGCTCCCAAACAAAATTGACGTCCTTTTTTCTTCCCACAAATAGAGTTTTCTTTTGGTGGTATTTGATCACCTCTGCGGTTTTTATTTTTTGTGCTATAAACAAAAAATAGCGACAATTTTGAAGAAAACACATATTTTTTTACTTTTTGCTATAATGAATATCCCCAAAAAAATTATAAAAAAAAAAACACTTTTTTTTTTTCCCTCAGTTTAGGCCGATATGTATTCTTCTACATATTTTTGATAAAAATCGCAATAAGCGTTTATTGATTGGTTTGCGCAAAAGTTATAGCATTTACAAAATGGGGGATAGTTTTGTGGCCTTTTTATGAATTTTTTTTTTATTAGTAATGGCGGCGATCAGCCTTTTTTTTTTTTCCGTGACTGCGACATTATGGCAGACAGAACGGACACTTTTGGCATGATTTTAGGACCATTCACATTTATACAGCGATCAGTGCAATGTAAAATGTGACTGGCAGTGAAGGGGTTAACCTCTAGGCGGCGCTGCAGGGGTTAAGTGTGTCCTAGGGAGTGATTCTAACTGTGGGGGGGAGGGGCTGTGTGTTACACAACACTGATCACCGCTCCCGATTACAGGGAGCGGTGATCAGTGTCCTGTCACTAGACAGAACGGGGAGATGCTTGTTTACATCAGCATTTGCCCGTTCTTCCTCTCCGTGAGACTATTGCAGGTATCCCCACAGACATCGAGTTTGCGGGACCCGCGATTGGACTCGTGGAGCTCCCGGCGCACACGCAAGCTGCCTCTTTAATTGCTACTTACAGGTACGTGATTCTGACTGTATGTGGCCTTCTGCTGCAGTATATCTGCGTGAGGCGGTTAATATATAGATTTTTTTTTTTCAGGTACTTGTATAGCGCTGTCAATTTACACAGCGTTTTTACATATACATTGTACATTCACATCAGTCCCTGCCCTCAAGGAGCTTAGAATCTAAGGTCCCTAACACACATTCATACACATAGTAGGGACAATATAGACCAGAGCCAATTATCCTACCAGCATGTCTTTGGCTAAAGTACGTCAATTTTCATCCTGATTGTTTGTTTGGATGTGACATCGACCCCTTATGCCGCGTACACACGATCGGACTTTATGGCATACTTGGTCCGGCGTACCGGATTTCGTCAGACAATTCGATCGTGTGTGGGCTCCAGCGGAGTTTGTTTTCTCAAAAGTTTGACGGACTTAGATTTGAAACATGTTTCAAATCTGTCCGGACTCGAGTCCGGTCGAAAAGTCCGCTCGTCTGTATGCTAGTTCGAAGGACAAAAACCGACGCTAGGGCAGCTATTGGCTACTGGCTATGAACTTCCTTGTTTTAGTCCGGTCGTACGTCATCACGTATGAATCTGTTGGACTTTGGTTGATTGTGTGTAGGCAAGTCCGTTCATTCGGAAAGGCCGTCGTAAAGTCCGTCAAAGTCCGCCGGGCAAAGTCTGCCGTAAAGTCCGCTCGTGTGTACGCGGCATAAATGTCATCACAAACTGGGAGAATTAAGAATGCAATGCACTTGTAATACCCACAGTAACGCTGGGGAGATATTTATAAAGCAGTTTATCTGACATTCACTGCTGGTGCATATATTTTAAAGGTCAGTGATTGGTTTACTACTAGTGAATGTTTGGCAAGTCATTTTCACTTCTTTTAAAATATTCTACTATTTAAAAAATAAAAAAAATAAAAAATAAAAATACTGGTCAAACTGGTAAAGGTGTGCGTGTATTTTTATTTTTTTTATTTATTTGTTGTCTGCAGATTGAATAGAAAACTTTTTTTCAATATGCAGTGCATCCTGAAAGTATTCACATTGCTTCACTTTTTCCATATTTTGTTCTGTTACAGCCTTACTCCAAAATGGATTAAATTAATTTTCCTCAAAATTCTACAAACAATACCCCATAATGACAACATGAAAGAAGTTTGTTTTGAAATCTTTGCAAATGTATTAAAAGGAAAAAAAAAAAAATCCCATGTACATAAGTATCACAGCCTTTTGCTCAATACTTTTGTGAAGCTCCTTTGCCACTAATTACAGCCTCAAGTCTTTTTGAGTATGATGCTATAAGCTTGGCACACCTATTTTTTTGGGCAGTTTCTCTCCATCCTTTGCAGGACCTCTCAAGCTCCATCAGGTTGGATGGGGAGCACCGGTGCACAGCCATTTTCAGATCTCTCTAGAGATGTTCAATCGGGTCCAAGTCTGGGCTCTGGCTGGGTCACTCAAGGAGATTCACAGAGTTGTCCTGTAGCCACTCCTTTGTAATCTTGGCTGTGTGCTTAGGGTCGTTGTCCTGTTGGAAGATGAACCTTTGCCCCAGTCTGCGGTCCAGAGCGCTCTGGAGCAGGCTTTCATCAAAGATGTCTCTGTACATTGCTGCATTTGTCTTTCCCTCGATCCTGACTAGTCTCCCAGTTCCTGCCACTGAAAAACATCCCCACAGCATGATGCTGCTACCACCATGCTTCACTGTAGGTATGGTTTTGGCCAGGTGATGAGCGGTGACTGATTTCCTCCAGACATGATGCCTGTCATTCAGACCAAAGAGTTCAATCTTTGTTTCATCAGACCAGAGAATTTGGTTTCTCATGGTCTGGGAGTCCTCCAGGTGCCTTTTGGCAAACTCCAGGCGTGCTGTCATGTGCCTTTTACTGAGGAGTGGCTCCATCTGACCACTCTACCATAGAGGCCTGATTGGTGGAGTGCTACAGAGATGGTGGTTCTTCTGGAAGGTTCTCCTCTCTCCAGAGAAATGCTGGAGCTCTATCAGAGTGACCATCGGGTTCTTGGTCACCTCCCTGACTAAGGCCCTTCTCCCCCGATCGTTCAGCTTGGTCGGGCGGCCCGCTCTAGGATGAGTCCTGGTGTTTCCAAACTTCCTTCATTTACAGATGATGGAGGCCACTGTGCTCATTGGGACCTTCAATGCTGCAGACATTTTCCTGTACCCCTCCCCAGATCTGTGCCTCCATACAATCCTGTCTCTGAGGTCTACAGACAATTCCTTGGACTTCATGGCTTGGTTTGTGCTCTGACATGCATTGTTAACTGTGGGGCCTTATATAGACCGGTGTGTGTGCGCGTTTCCAAATCATGTCCAATCAACTGAATTGACCACAGGTGGACTCCAAGTTGTAGAATTGTCTCAAGGATGATCAGTGGAAACAGGAGGCACCTGAGCTCAATTATGAGCATCATGGCAAAGGCTGTGAATACTTATGTACATGGGATTTTTTTGTTTTACGTTTAATAAATTTGCAAACAGACTTTTTCATGTTGTCATTATGGGGTATTGTTTGTAGAATTTTAAAGAAAATATTGAATTTAATCCATTTTGGAATAAGGCTGTAACATAACAAAATGTGGAAAAAGCGAAGCGCTGTGAATACTTTCCGGATGCACTGTATATTGCAAAATAGTTTTCTATTTAATATGCAGACCACTAAAAAAAAAAAAAAAAAAACTTTACTTTATCATAAGTTATGACAAAGCTGTATCACCAAAGCAATAGGCCAGTAACAAACATTAAAACTGTTTGGCCCAGAGGTGTTATACAGATGCATTACCTGGTTAAAGTGTATCTAAGGCCGGGTTCACATATGGGCGGCCGTGGTTCCCAGCATGGGGTCCGGTGCGTTCCAAAAATAGTTACCACTGCTCCAGGCTATTCAGGCTCGAGTCTCCTGTCCTCCACTGTGTGAAAAGGTGAGAGCTCCAGGTGATGCAATTGTATACGTGCAGGAAAAGATCTGGACAGCCGCACTCCGGAATGTGCAAATAAAATCTTTATTCAAAACGTGGCATAAAATGAGTACATGACACCGCTGGAGCAATACAGCTTAGCCGCTAATGCGTTTCACGCTCTTGCAGAGCGCTTACTTATAGCTGGCTTACATAAGAGTGATGACCACTTTTATACATAAAACATGCATGTCACATGACCCAGCATTAATGAGATAATGCTAGGCAGCTGACAGTTTGGCTGCATGAGATCTCAGTGCTAGTTTAGCTGGGTTAATGACATGCGGTGGAATCACATTTGATACAAATGTAGAGTATGAAAATACAAGCATCAATAAATAGGCTACAAGATAAGAAAAAATCAAAAATAGAATAAAAATAAAAATAAATAACCTGTGTGAGTTGCTTGTTATTGGGGTGGAATCGTAACGAATATTGAAGAGCAATGGTGAAGGATACTATATGAAAAAATATATATATAAAGTGTGAGTGACATAAGACCAAAATATCTGAAGGATTTTTTTTAATGTAGACCGAATGAAAAAAATGCATGTGTGTGAAGTGCATAAATAAGTGAATAAATTTTGCATATGAGCCGGGGGCTTCCGTGTCGTTTAATAAGCATGAGACATATATTGAATACATATATATGAATGTTTGATGCACATAAATATAATATGATACACTGGCTTGGCCCTATGGGAATATATGTGTATGTAATTATAATATACTATAATGTGAACTACTTACAAAGAGTGAAGTGTTGTAAATAAAAAGTAAATTAGTTATTGTTTGTGAGTATGCATGTATAAAATAAAGACAAAATCACAATATAATGAACTGAATATAAAAAGAGAAAAACGAGTGCTATATAAGGTGTATGTAGAAATTGAACAATGTTCAGAAGACAAATGCGATAGAGAACAGAACTGCGGTTAATATCCGCATTGTCTCAGTAAAACCCGACCAACTGCACTAAGACCTCAGACAGCAAATACATATATAGATGTTGTGCAATCGGTCTGAGCGTGTATGGTCTTCAATCACCAGTCACAAAGTCTGAGAACAAAAAAACATAAACACAGCATATATCAATACTCTCACAGTACTAATTCGTGTGTATGCATATGTAAATAGTTTCACATAACATCAAATGCGCTCTTCTTTTCTACTCCTTCCTTGAGCTCAAAGCTCAAAGCTATTGGATACTTTGTCACACAGTAAAAATTGCTACATGGTTAAACCATTTTTTAAAAATAAGAAATATATAAAATGAAATGAATAGAACTTAACTTCCAAATCTACATTGTTGCTGTTTCTGTTATAGAGTGTAGCAGTGAAAATGGAATATAAATGAATAAGTGAATATATGGAACAATTCTACACCTAACAGACCGGAACTCTCAAAGATGATTTTTGATATAAACCGTAAAGATGACAGTATGTCATGCTTATGAAAAGACTATGATATACGACAAAAATGTCCTGATATTTATATGACTGCCGCTAGAAACAATGGCCTGTTGGATTCTTTACGAAAAAGAGACTTAAAGATGGTGAATGAATGAATGAATGAGTGACTTGTATAGCTCATTCATTCACTTAAAGATGGTAAGAAAAGAAATGGATTTGTCGGGACAGGTTTATAGATTGTGTCTCCATCCAAGTATAAATGTGTGTATGGTTCCTAAAACATCCACATATATAAACATATAAATAAATAAATAACTTGGAAGGATATAAATCTCTTAGATGTGACAAACTATTAGGATTTGCGCTAGATGTTTCTATTCATAAAAATGGGAAACATCCCATTCAAAGTTTAACCCCGACGGGATCCTGGTGTCCAGTAGAAAAATCCAAAGGACTTTACGCCAAAGGCCCATACACATGATAGGACTTTGTACAAACTTTCCTGTGGATTTTTGTACAAAGGGCGTCGGCCGTAAACTAATTAAGCATACACACTGCAGGACTTTTTCAGCCAGCTTTCACCAAATCACGTGGTTTTTCAGCTCTTTTGGTCATTTTCTGTGTTGTTGTCTGATCTTTTGCATTGGTTCTGAGCATGCGTGTTTGTACTTTGGACTAAAGTCCTATGGACTTGTGTACACACTATAGGATTTTGCACCATAGGACTTTTGTTGCCGGAAAGTTTGTCTGTTTGCACAGACATTTGTCCGATGAAAACCGAAAAAGTTTGTCCGATGGAGCGTACACACGGTAGGATGTTGCCTTAAAACTGCTAATTTGCATGTTTGTTGTTAAAAAGTCCTATCATGTGTATGGGCCTTTACACAATATTTGAAATCTGTCACCTCCTCTCACTGGTGTCGTGATCCTGTCAATACCTTGGATAACCAAACTAGAGGTATCTTTATGATGTGTAAAAATCCAGTGTTTCGCTACATTAGTTAGATTGTCTTTTTCAATGTCATGCAGGTGATCGTACAACCGGTCCCTGAGGCGCCGTGTTGTGCGACCATTGTATTGTACCTGACAGATCGTGCATGTGATGACATATGTAACAAACTTGGTGTTACAGTTTATAAAGGCTGAGATCTGGAACTCTTTCTTATTGCTGCAAGATTTGATATGTTTGCCTGTTTTAATATATCTGCAATAGTTGCAGGTTTTGATTCCACACCTAAAGTTACCAGTAAAGCTGAGCCAATTAGGTTTGGTTCAGTTAGTCAAGAACAGACTAGGAGAGAGGGAGCATCCTAAAGTAGGTGCCTTACAGGAGACTACTTTAATCCCTTTAGAAAGAATGTTATTATAAGCTGTATCATTGTATAGAACAGGAAGGTGCTTAATTATAATTTTCTTAATTTTAATGAATTCTGAACTATACGATGTTGAGAAAACTGGAACGTGAGGGGACATATCCGCTTTTCGTGTGGTTTTCTTATGTGACTTTTTCTTCAAAAGTGAGGATCTAGGGATAGATCTTACTGTGTCAAGTGCTTTATGGATAAGTGCTTCTGTATAGCCTCTGGCTCTGAATCTGTGTGCCATATTATTGGCCTCAGTTTCAAAGACCTCTGGGGAACTACACAGGCGTTTCAAACTGATCATATGGTATCCCTGTGATCGTATGACTGGGATGTGCGGAATCGGCCCTAAGTAGGGTGTTTCCACTAAGAGCTTTTCTGTAAAGACTAGATTTAATTATGCCTTCCGCACCCACCAGTTTTACATCTAAGAAGTCAATGGATTTAATTTGTAAATAACCCGTAAATTTCAGATTTAGCAAGTTGTCATTAAAATATGAAAGCCAGACATTTAAATTTGCCTTTTCACCAGATGTGATGAACAACAAGTCGTCTATGAAACGACAGAAGAAAATCGTATCCATATGACGGGGGCTATCTGGTCCAAAGATGTGGGACCTCTCCCACCAACCCATATACAGGTTGGCCAGTGAGGGCGAAAATTTCGCTCCCATGGAGGCCCCGCATCTTTGGAGATAATAGTCCCCATCAAACATGAAGAAGTTGTGCATCAAAAGATACTCCAAAGCGTCCTGTAAGGGGATCTAACCCCTTATGGATTTTGGGCAAATGATGAAATACCGGTGTTATAGGATATTCCGGAATAAATGATTCTTAATCCGTAGAAGTGAATATTCCTACTTGCACTGCTCTATCTAATAATATCATGAGTTCTTTCTTGAAGGGGGCAGTGGGATTGGATGACAGCCTCTGATATGTATGTGTATCCGATAATTGGTGTAAGGCCTCTCTTTTGTAAATTCTGCGTCTAAAACTGTCACCATCCCACCTTTGTCAGCATTTCTAATGACAATCTGATCATCTGTCGACAGACTTTTAAGTGCTTGTCTCTCCCTGATGGTCAGATTGTCCTGTGTTGACTTCTCTTTGTTACAGCTGTGAGCCAGGCACACTAAGTCCCCTTCCACCATTTTTTGGAACAAATCAAGATCTTTCCCTCTGGAAGCCACCGGGTAAAAGTCTGATCTACCCTTGGGAATCTCATGATGCGTATCGGTGGGGTCCCGAGGGGATTGATCAGATTCATCTGCCAAATCAATTAAATCCTGTAAAGCACAGTTTTCAATAAATAACTTGGGTGAAGGTAAAGACTCACCTGTGTCGCAGCTGTCTGTGGACCTATTAATTTTATCTGGTGAGCAATCAAAGAAATGTTTCCTAAGGGTTAAAGATCGTGAAAACTTGTTAATGTCCAAGATTGTTTCAAAAAGGTTAAAGTGTCTGCTGGGACAAAAGTTCAAACCTCTTGCCAAAAGACTAGTTTCTTCAGGGTTAAGTGGCCTTTTGGACAGATTAATGACACTGTACTTCATCTCTTCGACTTCTCCCGCAGCATGTAGCGTGCGTTGTTTGTGGTGTTTGTGTTTCCTGCCCCCCACTTCTTGTCTTTTTGTGGAGGATTTCTTTTTCTTGGTTTGTCCTGACCTGTGAGGGTTTCCTGGGGGGCGGTTGTTATTCGGTCTAGTTGACTCTGAAGAGGTTAAAGATCTGTCGAGTGATGAGTCTGACATAGTAGGTGCCAAGGTGTTATCTGCTGATTCCCCTTTGTAGTCTGAAAAGCTCACTTGTTTGCCTCGATTTCTACGCGATCTGCTGGAATTGAAAGGTGGCTTGTTCCAGGTGTAAACCTTTTTATTTTCATAATCATCCTTGTCACAAGCCATTTTACCTTTCTTGGTGTCAATCACTGTTTTTTCCATTCTGTCCAGTTTCTTATTCAATCTTTCATCGAGTTCTGTAAAGCCTTTAGCGGTCTGTGAAGTGACAAGATCTTTTTGTATTGAAGCTATATCCAATTGTAATTTTTGCGTTTCTTTTTTCTTTGAGGCAATAAGGATTTTCATGAGTTTAGAGGAACAGGTATCCAGAGTGTCTGTCCATTCCTTTTTAAACTCTTCATTGAATAAATCTGAGGTAGGAAATTTTTTGATCCTTAGTCCTCGTGGGATATGTGAAATTGATAAGTATTCCATCAAAATATTCAGGTGCATTCCAGTTCAGGTGTGAATCGGGTCCAAATTTTTGCCTGAATTCGCACCTGAACCAGACCCCAGATTTGCACAGGACCCTTTTGGAATGGAGACCACCGCCACCCTGGAGATGTGTGAACCGGCTCCATTGAGAGCTGGGTGCATTCTCATGTCATGCAAATTGGATGCGGGAAACCCTCATCAAATTTGCATATGTGTGAACTCGGCCCAAAGCTTTAAAATAAGTGAGTGAAGCCAAAACTTTTATCATACAGTATAGGACGCAGGCTTGACCTGTAGAGCACCCTGCAACTAACTACAAGCATTGCACCAAAATGTGAGCTCCTAACTCAGGATTGAGTTCCTGAAGCAACATTACTTCAACAAAGCTTTGCCATTGTCCAATCACCTGAAGGTACCAGCCTAAAACCCAAAGTCTATAAATATATAGACTTTGGGTTATAGGCTGGTACCTTCAGGTGATTGGACAATGGCAAAGCTTTGTTGGACTTCCCACCTATAACCCCACTCTGTAAGTTCTTCTTCTTTTTCTTCTAATGAAGAACTTTTATCTCCCTTATGGAGAAATCCCTAAGCTTGATCTATTTTACTTTAAATTCTTCACTCAATACTTCACTGTCTTCTATCACAAAAATGGATGCCATGCATCTGGATCAGTGCAACCTCGTTGCAAACCTTTGTACCCTACACCATGGGGAATAGCCTGTAATGTTGCTTCAGGAACTCAATCCTAAGTTGGGAGCTCACATTTTGGTGCTTGGTGCAATGCTTGTAGCTAGCTGCAGGGTGCTCTACAGGTCCAAGGCCATGGTCCATCCTTATGGAACCTAGCTCTGGTGCTAGAACCGTGTGTGTGTGCTTTTGTTTTTTGTTTTTTGGTTTGATCAACTGAGGTTGGCTGTGTGGGCAATTCGGAGGAGCAGTGACATCCCTCTCCTGGTCATGTGCTTGGGTCTAGTCATTAGCTGCTACCAGGCACCATCACACGGGAGCAGGCCCCATGTTCCTTTTATACCTGGAAATGTCAGGTATTCTTATTGGTTGCAGGTGAGCGTGAAGCTTTAAAGGAGCGACTGTAAGGTGAGTATAGGAGTGACACCAGTGACACTGTCACCTGTATGGACAGGGTGATGGGGTCACTTTAGAATGTCCATTGTATTGTATCACCACCAGCTTCCACAGGGTGACAAAGAGTTCCACACTGAGGAGAATCTGAGAGGAAGTGAAGATGAAGTGGAGATTGGGGTGTAACACATAGAATGGGCTACATGGGGAGGTTCTTGACAGAATCCACTTCTGGATTTTGGCGGTGGTACAGTATGGTGGAAGATTTGAGGTAGATCAACCATAAAGAGTTTTTTATGAGGGTATCCTATATAATCATCCGACATTATCCTCTTTTCTTTCATAGCTTCAGAAATGTTCCAGAAATGCGATCCCACAAACTACAACTCAAAATGGTGTGAAGTATAATTCTGTGCCTGTTGTTAACAATAATGGAACTGTGGCTATCATTGCACATAATGGACCTGTGCCAGCTGCCGCCCAGAGTAATGGGCCTGATGCTGTCATTGCACATAATGGACCCGTGCCCGCTGCCTCCCAGAGTAATGGATCTAAGCCCGTCCAGAGTAATGAGCCTGATGCAATCATTGCATGTAATGGCTCTGTGCCCCGCTGCCGCCCACAGTAATGGCTCTGTGCCCCGCTGCCGCCCACAGTAATGAGCCTGATGCTATCATTGCACATAATGGACCCATGCCTGCTGTTGCCTCTGGAATAATGGATCTAATGCCACCATTGCCCAGACAGGGGAACCTGTGACACACAATTCTATGCATGATGCAGACAGATTTGTAGATGACGTCTCATCAGATTTAGGCACTGGAATAAGTGGGAGTTATCTTGTCCTGTGTACAATGTGAAGCTGTATACTTCTGAATACACCCTCCTGTGCTGTTCTCCTTTTCCGTTCATCAGCCAGGGCTTGACTTGTACTGTGGATGGAGGTAAAGGTGTCTCAGAGTACAGTCTATTCTTCAGTGCCATCTGCACCGGCACCCCATTGCCACTGTGCTAAATAGTGCCCAACAGCTTGTGGGCCACATGCAGAGGGCTGATGGGCAGCATGTGTGCATGCCCTGGTGTTCTATACCGTCCTCTCCCCGTATTGTAACATTTACATAATGGTCTAACTTTTTAACCACTTCAGCCCCGGAAGGATTTAACCCCCTCCTGACAAAAGCATTTTTTGAGATGCGGCACTGCATCACTTTAACTGACAATTGTGCGGTCGTGCGACGTTGTACCCAAACAGAATTAACCTTTTTTTTCCCCACAAGCAGAGCTTTCTTTTGGTGTGCTCCCCTGGTAATTTCAATCACTGTATTGCCAGTCCTTTTGCTGTCCTTTTTTAGCAGAGTGAAAGTAACTTCACACATGTGTAGAATAGATGTCAGCTGATGTCACCATGTTAAAAGGACAGCAATATGGGTAGCATTACAGTGACTGTTGTTAGTCCAGGTTCACTAAACTAGCCAATGCTCTAAAAAGCAATCCATGTGGGTTGTATTTCAGGCCCCTTTCACATGAGTTGTCTGATTGGGTCCTCCTGTCTGTTTTTCAGGCAAACCTGATCGAACCGCCCATTATTCTCTATAGAACGGCAGATTTAAATGGAAACCTCTAATCTGGCAAAAAGAAAAGATGGATGGGCCTCCATTCCCCTCCATTTGGCCGGATCAGAGGGCACTTGGGTTTAAACTGACAGCATGAGCGGACACAGACCTGTCAGTTGCTCACGGACAGATCCCCTGCTGAGAAAAACTGGATGGGGCCCCTGTGAAGATTGCAACTAGAGTGCAGATTAAAAAAAATTCCTGCAACCCATGGGACACAGATGTGGAAAAAAATTAATGGGGTTTTAACCAGTAGTGTATTTAGGTTTTGTGCTGCCCTAGGCTTGACTAAACTCATGCACCCCCTAATTTTTTTATATGACCCACCCCTTCCTGTCAAGGCCACACCCCTTGCTATTGAAGACCTGCCCTGAAATTTTCGAGTGGGGACACTAGTTCTGAGGGCCTGGGGGCGGTGGCAATGGATTCCCTTAATTTGCACAGATTGTCTCTCACTTCCTGTTTGGCTATAGGGCAGGAAGTGAAGGGAAATCTCTGCAATGGGACAGGGATGGTAAAAAATAAACTGACAGGGGCTATAACCCTCCCTTATTCTATCCAAAATGGGGGGGGGAGTGTTGCCTATAGTTCTACTTTAAGCACAAATTTGTGATAATTTTATGGAGAGGACTGAGAAGATATAACCTTGCCAATGGTGCAGAAGAAAACATGTAGCACAGTGAGGAAGGTTTGCGGTCCAGGATGAGAGGACAGTCAAAAGTAGAAGCGGCGCCCCCCCACCACAGTTGCGGAATGCCGGCCACCCGCATACTGGAAGCAGTGCGGCGGCTTTATGGGGGCATTAGACAAATTTGTCTCTCAGGCCAGTCCGCCCCATAAGACTGGTGCTACACTAACAGTGTAGCGCAAGCCGGTAGGGACTCTTTCCGTGCTGCTCCCCTGTAAAGTGCTTCCCTAGGCCAGGATACAGCATTGGTTTTAACTCTTTCATAATTTAGCCAAAAGTGTGTGTGATTGTGTGTATGTATGTATGTGTGTGTGTGTGTGTATGTATGTATATATATATATATATATATATATATATATATATATATATATATATATATATATATAATATATTTTTATACTTTATACATAATTTTATACATAACTAGAACATCTAACAGGGTTATGTTATTGCAGGAGATTTCCCCTCACTTTCTTTCTTTGTGTCACCAGAACAGGAAGTGAGGGAATCTCCCTGTGGGGATATAGCCTATGTATGTATATTATATTGGACATTATAAGGCAACAATTGCAAGCTAGTTCCCCACAGTGAGATGCCCCCACTTCCTGTTCTGGTGACACAAAGAGAGCAAGTGAGGGGAAATCTCATGCAATGATATAACCCTGTTAGATGTTCTAGTTATGTATAAAAAATATATATAAAGCAAGCACCTTTTTACCATCTGTGTCCCATTGTGAGGTCCCATAGACACAACAGGTAGTGAGAGAGAAATGCCCTTGGAGACAGTTGCCACCAGACCCGGAGTCCCCACTGGGAGGTTTCCTCTCTTTTTCTGCTCTGGGGAATCGGGGATATGACGCTGTGTTCATACACTACTGATTGTGTCTGTGCTGAATTCTCCTCCTGGAAGAGGAGGACATGGGATGGGGGATAGGACTGGAGGAGGAAGAGGACATGGGATAGAGGAGGACATAGAATGGAGGAGGATAAGGACATGGGATGAAGGAGATGGGACTGGAGGAGGACCTAGGATGGAGGAGGAGAAGGACATGGGATCAGGGAGATGAGACTGAAGAGGACATGGGATGGGACTGCCAGTGGGTGGGCCCTGGGGAATGTTGATGGTCAGGTCCGGGGATGAGGGGGGGCCCAGGCCCAAAACTGTAAGGTGCCCCAAAATTTCTGATGGCCCTGTAAATGATAACAAAATGGTTTTATCTATTTTATGTATAAGACTAATATACAATATCTCACAAGTAAGTACACCCCTCACATTTTTGTAAATATTTTCTCCTATCTTTTCATGTGACAACACTGAAGAAATGACACTTTGCTACAATGTAAAGTAGTGAGTTTACAGCTTGTGAGGGGTGTACTCACTTTTGTGAGATGCTGTGTATTTTATGTACAAGATTATATATTTGATTAGAGTTTTTTTGTCTATGAGCTTCTATTACCTTCTATTAAAGTGGAACTTTAGTCAGAAAATGAAGTCCTGCTAGGCTGGCCCCTTTTGCAGGTATAGCGATGTAAAACTTTGCACATGCTCAGTTGCTCTCTATTTTTTTTGCCAAATTTGTAGAGGCTGATCTGCTGACACCCCAAAGATTTACCACGGCTCCGGGGTTCTGGGCTTCAGCAAAACGGCAGCATCCAGCAAGAAGAAACAGGAGAAATGCTGGAGGCAATTTAAAGCACACACTCATTTTAGTAGCATAATTATTCATGTTGAATGTATGCTCCTTGCTAATATATGTATGGAATGTGTGCTACTTGTTTATGTACATGTAACTTATTTCTTATCACAGATCTTAATTTTTTTAAATAAAATATTTGTATTGCAAAAAGTGTTTAGTATACTTTACACCATGACATGGGATCCCCTGAGCACTCTGGGGTTTGTATACAGAATAGGGGGGAGGGATGTCTTCTCTGACTCAAATGTGTATGTATGTTTCAGGTTGTATCTGAACAGACCATTTTTGTACACCTAGCAAGGTTAGGCTTGAAAGCATTTGAAAAAGGAGACCAGAGCTTCACTGAGTAGGCTGGATATTAAGACTCTTTTTAAAGTGTTTGTTACTCAAACACTTCATATTCTTAATATGTGTCTGCTGGATTATGTACTTGTTTGAGAAAGTCTCCTGATCTCTTTGTATTGCTTCCTTTATGTGAAATCCCTGGTGTTCCTGCCAGTTCCTCTGCTTTCCTATTAAAAACTGACCACACTAAACAGGAGAGCACAGTGTGGTCAGTTCTCTAGCTATGCTGGGAACTAGGTATGCTCTCCTCCAATGATCAGGCTTGTGCTGACACACACATATAGATCTATACAAAAAATGTGTTACCTTTCATTTATATTTAAAAATGAATTGGTTGTCTTTACAAGTTGATTGTTTACAATCACTTTAATGCATAGAATACAAATGGGTGCTCAACCTGTGGCCCTCCAGTTGTTGTGGAACTACAAGTCCCATCATGTCTCTGCCTTTGGGAGTCAAACTTGTAACTGTTAACCTTGCAAAGCCTTTAAAGGAGTTGCAAAGTCTCATGGTTTTTCATCTTAACACATTCTATGCATTAAGGTAAAAAACCTGTGCTGCCCCCCCTCTTTTCTTACCTGAACCCCAGTCGTTCCAGCGACGAGCACGAGCCCAGTGGCTAGGGTTGCCACCTGTACGGGATTCACCCGGACAGTCCGGTATTTGAATCATCTGTCCGGGTCTCAGTGCATTTGAAATCTGGACACATTATTCAGACTCCCTAAGTAGCGTTGCCAGAGGGCATTCAGTCCTGCTGGCAGCAGTGCCGAGACACTTATCAAGTTGAATTCATCTGGGGCCGGATGTCTCCTACAGAGGGACACTCCATGCATGTGATATGTCCTGTCTGCAGCTCTTATCACTGATTTCCCCCCATAGGAGTATACAAAGAGATAGAATTTTCCTGCCCCGGCTTCGCTTGAGGATCTCATGAGATGTGCTGCTGATGGGAGGAGGGGGATGGGGGCTCTGTCATGTGGAGTGAGTGTCCACCCGCTGGACCAGTGATTGAGGATCGGTGGGGGCCAGCAGAGTAACGGCATTCACCTTAGGCTCATGCACCAGGCACAACAGCCTGAATATCCTCAGCCAATGCCTTACATGATCAGTTCATTCAGCCAGGCTGCTCTCCAGCACATAGCATTGGAAAGGAAATCCTCAGCACCACATTACACATCCAGCATCCAGGGTTTAGTATTGGACTTGCCTCTGCACACTGGAGTTTCCTCAACAGCATGCTGCAATGTGATTGGCACAGGACAAGACAATACTGGTCATATCAGACCTAATGGGGAGAACCCACCCCTTTCTACCACATACCCAAGATCCCAGGACACCCAGGGGGGGGCACTGGAGGTGTGCAGAGATTATTTTCAGGTGAGTGGGTGGCATGTAGTTCCAGGAGTAATATGTACCCACCAAGCCAGGAGACTGCCAGGAGTCCCAACACTGTACATGGACAACAATTGCAGCGCTCAATGGGACCAGCATAAAAAGAACTTTGCTATTAATGTATTGAATCCAGTTCACTTATTGGATGCACTCTTGAATATTTAAAAACAACTGTCCAATGGAGATGAGATAATCAAAATAAACGTCGTAAAAAGAATCTCATTGCCATTGTTGAAATACTCTGAAAAATGATATGTCTGATACCACCATTAGTCCGGATGACAGGGGGGTTAACATCAGCAAATCTAGAGCTTGGAAAAGATAACCCGATATCCAAAAGGAATTTCAAGGGTAGAGAAACATAGGTCACCGCAATGCGACCGGTGGCTTATCACAGGTATCCGACCCGCTGTGCTGCGGGAGGTGTGTTGTAGTGCTCGCCACTGGTTGTTACGCTCAGACAAGCTGATCAGGCTGGCTGAGTGGGATCTGATGCCCTGGATGACATGAACATTGGGGCCGGAAGCAGAGGTCGGGACCAGAAACAAGGAGGACCTGGAAGGTGCAGTGGATCGTGAGCTCGATGTTGCCGTGGTGACCGTGGCTTACATGTTTCACGCGCATGCGCCTTGTCCAAGTCCATGCACCTTGTCAAACTGCTGATGTTAACCCCCTGTCATCCAAGTCCTCCTTGCTTTCGGCCCCGACATCCACGCCATCCAGGGCATCAGATCCCACTCAGCCAGCCTGATCGGCTTGTCTGAGCATAACAACCAGCAGTGCGCACTACAACACACCTCCCGCAGCACAGCGGGTCGGATACCTGTGATAAGCCACCGGTCGCATTACGGTGACCTGTGTTTCTTTACCCTTGAAATTCCTTTTAGATATCGGGTTATCCTTTCCAGGATGGAGACTTGGAATAGACTTGCTGATAACCCCCCCTGTCATCAGGACTAATGGTGGTATCATATATATCATTTTTCAGAGTATTTCAACAATGGCAATGAGTTTCTTTTTGCTACATTTTATTTTGATTATCTCATCTCCATTGGACAGTTGTTTTTAAATATTCAAGCCTGCATCCAATAAATGAACTGGATTCAATACATTAATAGTAAAGTTCTTTTTACGCCGGTCCCATTGAGCGCTGCAATTGTTGTCCATGTTCTGTTGTCACCTTCCCTAGTGCTTAGCAGCTGCAATGGGGACCGGCTATTTTTTCACATATTTTTTGTGACATGGACATGGTTTTTAACGACTGTCAATTCTAGCGCTTAAGGACCTTTTTTGTTTTTGTTCGCTAACACCGTACATCCCGCCAGGACGGTGACCAAGAGCACCTACTGAACCCCGTGTGACCTACTGGGAAGTGTACTTACTGAGGGATCCCTTCCCCCATACTGTACACACCAGGGGACTCCCCTATCTCCCATACTTCACCAGGAGACCTCCCAATTTACATTGTGAGATCCCCCAAACATTACACACACACCTGCACTTTGTTCTCCATTTATGAAACTTTGATCAGCGGTGATCCAGAGGATTGCCACTGATCAGTCCATTAACAGTTTATGAAACGGATAATCGGGGCAAGAAAATGTTCTCTGCTGATCATCTCCATGCACTGAGAATCACGGAAACGGGCAGTTTATGAAGCTTTGACCTCAGCGCTTCTGTGTCAGAATTCACCCTCCCGGATTCACCAGATCAGAGGTGGAGAATTGGGGAGTGAAGAGAGAATCTGGGGGGATCTGAGGAGGAAGGAGAAAGATTTTTGACTTCCTCATTCAGAGCCCCCCAAGCCACTACCATGCCCCTTCTGCCATATATATGTGTGTATGATATATACTTGCATACCTGGCCTGTTAGTGGGCCCTGAGGACAGGGTTGATGACCACTGTAATTATATATATATATATATATATATATATATAATGTTAGTGTAGGGGGACAGATATTTTATTAACTAGGTGGGCAGTCTCCTCCGGGAATGTCCATGTACTGAGCAGTGATCTTTTATCACTGCTTAACCACTTAAAGAGGAGGTCCGGTTAAATTTTTTTTTTCAAAAGTCAGCAGCTACAAACACTGTAGTCACACCTCCCAACTTTTTGAGATGGGAATGAGGGACACCTATCAGCAAAAGTATGCAGGCCTGGGACACACCCCTTGCCACGCCCCCTTAAAGGGGAATTGTACAAAAAAACAAGATTGGTTAAACCCACAAGTGTTTTTTTTTTACCACTACTATTCCTTTATATTGGCTTTTAAATTTCACAAATGCAGCAATTTAGAATTGGGATGAAAAGTTTAGCACTGGGAAACACTTTTTGAAACATAAAAAGTGCATTTTATGTACAACTATAAAGATCAGACCAAATGAGGGACAAATGAGGAGGAAAGAGGGACATTGCTCCAAATCAGGGACAGTCCCTCAAAATCAGGGACAGTTGGGAGCTATGCTGTAGCTACTGACTTTTAATAAGCACAGTTACCTGTCCTGGCTGCCGGTGATGTCGGCCACCCAAGGCCGATTCGTCCATCGGATCGGGTGCCGGCACCGCCATTCGAAGTAAGGGAAACAGGCAGTGGAGCCTTGCGGCTTCACTGCCCATTTCCTACTGCGCATGTGTGAGTCGCGCGGCGCTTTGTGAATGGTTGGCTGTGTTCTGGGACACACACACTTCCCAGAACACACAGCGCCACCTTCCCCAGAAGACAACACGAGGAGGAGAAGACTGAAGATCACCGCGGTGTAGGAAGTGGCAGATTAGGACGATCTGCCTAGCAACAGCCATTTCTGGTAAAAAAAATTTTTTTCACATTTTTAGCCCTCATGCACACAGGCTGTTAAAAAAACGTTATGAAAACGCCAGTATCTTTGCAGTGACTTTTTTTGACTTTTTTCAGCTTTTTTTCAGCGTTTTTGCAATAGCGTTTTTTAGCGTTTTTGAGCGTTTTTCCGCATTAGCGTTTTTTAGCATTTTTTTTTTTTTCAAATTTTTTTTTTTTTTTTTCAATGGATCAAAAACGCTAAAAAACGCTGGTGAATGACGTTTTTGAGCGTTTTTGAGCGTTTTTCAGCGTTAGAGCGTTTTTACAGCTGAAAAACGTCTTTCAGAACCCACTGGTCCTGGGTTTTTTTTACAGCTTAAAAACGCCTATGCCACTTGCAGCTCAAAAACGCCTAGGTGGGCATGAATCCATAGACTAACATAGACAAGTCTTTTTAAGCTGCAAAAAAAGCTCAAAAAAGCAGCTGTTAAAACGTCCCTGTGCATGAGGGCTAAGGAGCATTTTAATGCAATTTTTTTTTTAGGGTGGACCTCCGCTTTAAGGACTGAGCCTCTTTCTGAGATTTGGTGTTTACAAGTTAAAAATAGTTGGGGTTTTTTTGCTAGAAAATTACTTAGAGCCCCCAAACATAATATATATATATATAAATATATATATATATATTAACTCCCTAGAGAATAAAATGGCGGTCGTTTGCAATATTTTTTGTCACCGTATTTGCCCAGCGGTCTTAAAAGTGCACATTTTTTTTTTTAATACACTTTTTTTAATAAAAAAAATAAGACAACAATAAGTTAGTCCAATTCTTTTTTTATACTGTAAAAGATAATGTTACGCAGAGTAAATTGATACCCAACATGTCACGCTTCAAAATTGCACCCTCTCTTGGGATGGGGACAAACTTTTACCCTTAAAAATCTCCATAGGCGACGTTTAAAAAATTCTACAGGTTGCATGTTTTGAGTTATAGAGGACATCTAGGGCTAGAATTATTTCTCTCGCTCTACCGATCGCGGCGACACCTCACATGTATGGTTTTAACACCATTTTCATATGTGGGCACTGCTCAAGTATGTGTTTGCTTCTGCATGTGAGCTCGACAGGACGGGGTGCGTTTAAAAAAAATAACAATGTTTTTCTTATTTATTTTACCTTTTTTTTATTTTTACACTGTTCTTTAAAAAAAAAAAAATGTCACTTTTATTCCTATTACAAGGGATGTAAACATCCCTTGTAATAGAAAAAAAGCATGACAGGACCTCTTATATATGAGATCTGGGGTCAAAAAGATCTCAGATCTCATTACACTAAAATGCAATAAAAAATTAAATTAAAGCGGAGCTCCGCCGAAAATTATTTTTTTTTAAATCAGCAGCTACAAATACTGCAGCTGCTGACTTATAAAACATGGACACTTACCTGTCCAGGGCGCCCGCGATGTCGGCACCCGAGGCCGAACCGTCTCTCCGTCCTCGGGTGTTGCCGCCTCCATCTTCGGTAAGGGAATCGGGAAGTGAAGCCGTGCGGCTTCACTTCCCGGTTCCCTACTGAACATGCGCGAGTCGCGCAGCGCAATACGGATGGTCCCTGCTGCCTCTGGGACCCGTGTGTTTCCCAGCAGGAAGCGGGGAGGGAGCAGGAAGTGGCGTAAATAACCGCAGATTCTGCGGCTATTTATGCCGGAAGTGGGTACAGATACCTGTAATATACAGGTATCTGTACCCCCCTCCCCCCTGAAAGGTGCCAACTGTGTCACCGGAGGGGGGGAGGAATCTGATGAGTGGAAGTTCCACTTTTGGGTGGAACTCCACTTTAAATGTAATTTGAAAAAAAAATAAAAAAAAATGTCTCTTTAAGATCTATGGGTGGAAGTGACGTTCTGATGTCGATTCTGCCCTGCAATGGCATAGAGATGGGTGGGGGCTATCGATGGCTCCGATAAGCGGCGGGAGGGGGGCCTCTCTTGCCGCCGATTAAAAGTGATCTTGCGGACCGCCCGCTGAAGAAGATACCGGGGCTATGGTAACAACGGTATTCCTCTTCAAAGTACCGACGTATAACGACGGTGGGCGGTCCATAAGTGGTTAATAAACTGACACCTTTGTGTTTCTGTGAATTTCTGGTACTGTCATCTCGTTATGTCTCATGAGATTTCAGTATCGGGGGCGATCTCCACTGTTTGAAGTGTTTGTAGATCGCTTCACTCATCCAAAAGGAGAAGCGATCTACAATACTTCATAAACCACACCTCCCAACTTTTTGAGATGGGAATGAGGGACACCTATTAGCAAAAGCTATGTAGGCATAAGACACACCCCCTGCCACGCCCCCTTACCCGCTTCAGCCCCGGAAGATTTTACCCCCTTCCTGACGAGGGGCACATTTTGCCATACGGCACTGCGCCGCTTTAACTGACAATTACGTGGTCGTGCGGCGATGCACCCAAACAAAATTGACGCCCCTCCCCCCCCCCCCAAATAGAGCTTTCTTTTGGTGGTATTTGATCACCTTTTATTTTTTGTGCTATAAACAAAAAAAGTGACAATCTTGAAAAAAAAACACAATATTTTATACTTTTTGCTATAATAAATATCCCACATTTTAATTTTTTTTCCCCTCAGTTTAGGTGATATGTATTCTACATATTTTTGGTAATAAAAATCTAAATAAGCGTATATTGATTGGTTTGCGCAAGAGTTATAGCGTCTACAAAATAGGGGATAGATTTATACCATTTTTATCATTTTTATTTTGACTGACATTATGGTGGACGCATCGGATACATTTGTAAAAATGATTCCTGTGTAAGTACTAAAGTATGATCTGCGCTTCCCTCTGTGAACAAAAGAGCTCTGTGTGTGACTTGTTCTCAGTAACACGCGCGACTTTTCCCATGAGTTCACTGTTTAATAACAGCTGGATGGTCGGCAAGTGGTTAAACCCGAGGGGGGGGGGGTTTGTGCTCTTCGGCTGGAAGTTTGCTGCATGTTGGGCTGTGTGTCGCTGTGAGATGTCGGTCTCCGGTGTCCCGGCTCTGGGTATGTACGGCTCCCGGTGATCAGTGTGGGATGGGGAGGACAGTCGGTGTCCCGGCTCTGGGTATGTACCGGGTGATCGGTGTGGGATGGGGGAGGACAGTCGGTGTCCCGGCTCTGGGTATGTACCGGGTGATCGGTGTGGGATGGGGGAGGACAGTCGGTGTCCCGGCTCTGGGTATGTACGGCTCCCGGTGATCGGTGTGGGATGGGGGAGGACAGTCGGTGTCCCGGCTCTGGGTATGTACGGCTCCCGGTGATCGGTGTGGGATGGGGGAGGACAGTCGGTGTCCCGGCTCTGGGTATGTACGGCTCCCGGTGATCAGTGTGGGATGGGGGAGGACAGTCGGTGTCCCGGCTCTGGGTATGTACCGGGTGATCGGTGTGGGATGGGGGAGGACAGTCGGTGTCCCGGCTCTGGGTATGTACGGCTCCCGGTGATCGGTGTGGGATGGGGGAGGACAGTCGGTGTCCCGGCTCTGGGTATGTACGGCTCCCGGTGATCAGTGTGGGATGGGGGAGGACAGTCGGTGTCCCGGCTCTGGGTAAGTACCGGGTGATCGGTGTGGGATGGGGGAGGACAGTCGGTGTCCCGGCTCTGGGTATGTACGGCTCCCGGTGATCGGTGTGGGATGGGGGAGGACAGTCGGACACACATGGAGGAGCTCCGGGGAGATGAGTGAATAGTGGGGGGTGTAATAGAAGTGTAGCGGTTATGTCCGCAGTGCCGGTCTGATAGAGCCGGTGGAACCATTCTCGGCACAACACCGGCAGGGTGATCGGTATGTAGGGGAGGGGGAGGGGGGAGCACCGAGGATGGAGGAGTATCGGTAGTACCGGAGGAGTTCTGCTGGAAATCTCCCTCCACATTCATAGAAGATTTGTTATTACCCCTCCCCCCCCAACACGAGACCCGGGGGGTGTCCTACTCAGTGGTGCTGAACCAACCCTGATGTACCGGTCTTGTCCAGCAGGGGGGCGAACAGATCTGTAGTTGATTGTCAGCCATGTGTCACAGAAGCTGGTATTCCCCCTTTGCAGCTTTCTGCACGGCCCCTCCTCCGCCTCTCCCCGAATTCCAATCATTCTTCTACCCCCCCATCGTACACGTCCCGCTTTTCTGAGAAATCTACTTCAGTACAGACACTGGAAGTTCTCCCCGCGGTCCCCATTATGTTATCATTATTAGTCCGACAATATCACCTGAGAGGATGAAGACTCTCCTATTGTTATTACTCCTTCCACATATATATATAATCAGTATACAAGTCTTCATTATTATCCCCGCCTATTATTATTTATTATCCCTCCTATTATTTTTAGACACTGGAAGTTCTCCTCGCAGTCCTTATTATTATTATTATTATTATTATTATTATTACTCCTACCCCCTATGATATATCTATCTATCTGTATACAAGTCATCATTATCATCTGTTCCTATTATTTTATCAAATTTTTTATTCCCCCCATTATTTTATATTATTTATTATTACACCTCCTATTATTTTATCAAATTTTTATTATTGCCCCTCCTATTATTTTTTCTCATTTATTATTACCCCCTCCCAGTGGTGGTTGGTGCTCAAAATTTTTGGGGGGTACAAACAAACTGAAACATTCTGAAAAAAAACCTCATCAAATGCTGCCAATGTGCCCTCCCCCCCGCCGTCTGCACTTACCCTGTCAGCTCCTCGATGTCTTCTCCCATCCTCTCTTCCCATCCTCTGCTATGATTGGATGCCTGGTAGGCGTCCAATCACAGCGCCTGTCATTTCAGCCAATCAGGTGACGGGTAACAGATCCGAGCACCTGATTGGCGCAGAGGCGGTTTAGTGTTAGAAAAGCAAATGAATATTCGCTTTCCTAACACAGCTGAGTGACCTGCGAGCGCCCAGCATGGTCACCTTTTCTGACGCCTATTGGAGCCTATGGCTCTAATCAGGTGCTTAAAAAAAAAAAAACCCTGCCACTGTAATTAAGGTGCCCTAAAAGGGGGTGGTAGCAGTGGCCATAGATAGATAGATAGATTAATGCATATCTATAGGTGCTAGAGGGGGTGGCAGGAGAGAGGGGGCGGTGCCCGTGCTCCCTTATGGACTCACCGCCACTACCCCTCCTATTAATATATATCACTGTACGTATACTGTATTCTATATTACACTCATCATTATTTATTATAATTTATTACACCACCCATTATTTTATATGATTATTAATATTACATTTATCCTGATTGATATTATTGATCACACCCATCATCATCATTCATTGTTACACTCCCTGGTATTTATCTTTCTCTCCACATTCACATGGGGGCCGAACTGTCTAGGACTAGTGATGGGATATGACAGGGGGGGCTGAGGAATAAACAGAATAGACATAAAGAAGGAATTCCTATAGTGAGTGTGATGATTGTCCGGACATAAAGTTGGGGGAAGTTCATACAGAGGTGTCAGGTTGGGGCTCAGAGAGGCCTGAGGCACAGGATGATGTGAGGTCACTTGAAGGAGCAGAAGTGCTGGGATCACTGGGACACTGGACACACTGGGATCACTGGGACACTGGCAGGGGCGGACTGATAACTCATGGGGCCCCCGGGCAATGGGAGATTATGGGGCCCCCAGGCAATCAGAGATTATGGGGCCACACAGTATACACACACAGTACACAATCACACAGTATACACAGACAGATGTAAAAAAACACAGATTTATACATACTGTCCCTGGTTTTACTGAGGCTGGCAACCCTGATGGGGCCCCCTAGTGGCCCAGGGCCCTCGGGCAGTGCCCGAGTCGCTCAATGGTCAGTCCGCCCCTGGACACTGGACACACTGGGGTGACTGGGGACATGGAAAACACCAGAGACACTATACACACTGGGGACTTTGGGGACACTGAGGTCACTGGGGTCATTGAAGACACCGAGGACATTGGAAACACTGGGGCCACTGGACACACTGAGGACATTGAAAATACTGGGATCACTGGGGACTGGAGACACTGAGGACATTGAAAATACTGGGATCACTGGGGACTGGAGACACTGAGGACATTGAAAATACTGGGATCACTGGGGACTGGAGACACTGAGGACATTGAAAATACTGGGATCACTGGGGACTGGAGACACTGAGGACATTGTAGGGTCTAAAAACTGTTTTTACTCACCCTGGACTCTCTTTAGTCATAGGAAACAGAGGATCTCACAGTGACACTGCTGCTGTCAGGTTTGGTTTCCCCAACTTTTCAAGGTTTAAACTAATTCAGACCCCCCCCTCCCCCCCCTGAGTGGCCATCACTTTTTACATTACCAGGACTCATTCTGTCCAAGGAAAGCGGGAAAACTCACAGATACATGGGACTTGTATTCTGGTTTGTAATCATAAACAAACATTTTGACAGTCACAATTTTGCTCCACGGTTCAAAGGGTTAAACTGCTTTCTGTTCTCTTTCCCTGACTGCTCCATCACACCCCCCCCACTGTCCCATCTCTCCCCTGACACTGGCATTTCAAATGATAAAATCCCTTGTATTTGGATTCCTTGACTGCTCTACTCTTCAGATCCACCATCCTCACTCTTCCTTCTCCCCCATCCTCGCTCTTCCTTCTCCCCCATCCTCACTCTTCCTTCTCCCCCATCCTCACTCTTCCTTCTCCCCCATCCTCACTCTTCCTTCTCCCCCATCCTCACTCTTCCTTCTCCCCATGGAGCCTTTATGTCCAGTGGAAACAGATGATAGTAAGCTGACTATTGCTATCAGATCTGGTTCCCCTCCCCCCCTATACAGCTTCCATGGCATTTCAAGGGTTATAAAATCCCTTGTATTTGGTTTCCCTGACTGCTCCTCTCTTCAGATACACCATCCTCATGTTTTTATTTTTTTGCTATAAATATTTTTCCCTCTATTTTTATAATAGAAGGTGTGGTTTATCGCACTGTCACAAACAAAGATGGCATTGTAAAATACAACAAAGTAGTGATCAGTGTGAAGGAGGCTGATGACATTTTCAGAGACAGTCATTGCAGTCCGCATGGGGCGCACCGCGGTATGATAAAAACTAGAGAAGTCATTTCCCTGCGTTATTATTGTCCTGGAATGACTGTTGATATCGCTAAATGGGTAACCATTTTTTATTTGATTCGGCTATTTTGTTTGTTTGCATTATGACTATGCTAACTATATCTATATATCATATAGCTATATATACAGTATCTCACAAAAGTAAGTACACCCCTCAGTTTTGTGAATATTTTCTTCTATCTTTTCATGTGACAACACTGAAGAAATGACACTTTGCTACAATGTAAAGTAGTGAGTGTACAGCTTGTATAACAGTGTAAATTTGCTGTCCCCTCAAAATAACTCAACACACAGCCATTAATGTCTAAACTACTGGCAACAAAAGTGAGTACACCCCTAAGTGAAAATGTCCAAATTGGGCCCAAAGTGTCAATATTTTCCAGCACTGCCTTAACCCTCTTGGGCATGGAGTTCACCAGAGCTTCACAGGTTGTCACTGCAGTCCTCTTCCCCTCCTCCATGATGACATCACGGAGCTGGTGGATGTTAGAGACGTTGCGCTCCTCCACCTTCCATTTGAGGATGTCCCACAGATGATCAATAGGGTTTAGGTCTGGAGACATGCTTGGCCAGTCCATCACCTTTACCCTCAGCTTCTTTAGCAAGGCAGTGGTCATCTTGGAGGTGTGTTTGGGGTCATTATGTTGGAATACTGCCCTGTGGCCCAGGCTCCGAAGGGAGGGGATCATGCTCTGCTTCAGTATGTCACAGTACATGTTGGCATTCATGGTTCCCTCAATGATCTGTAGCTCCCCAGTGCCGGCAGCACTCATGCAGCCCCAGACATGACACTCCCACCACCATGCTTGACTGTAGGCAAGACACACTTGTCTTTGTACTCCTCACCTGGTTGCCGCCACACACGCTTGTCACCATCTGAACCAAATACGTTTATCTTGGTCTCATCAGACCACAGAACATGGTTCCAGTAATCCATGTCCTTAGTCTGCTTGTCTTCAGCAAACTGCAGACTTTCTTGTGCATCATATTTAGAAGAGGCTTCCTTCTGGGATGACAGCCATGCAGACCAATTTGATGCAGTGCTCAGCGTATGGTCTGAGCGCTGACAGGCTGACCCCCCACCCCTTCAACCAGCAATGCTGGCAGCACTCATACATCTATTTCCCAAAGACAACCTCTGGATATGATGCTGAGCACGTGCACTCAACTTCTTTGGTCGACCATTGCAAGGCCTGTTCTGAGTCTAACCTGTCCTGTTAAACCTCTGTATGGTCTTGGCCACCCTGTTGCTGCTCAGTTTCAGGGTCTTGGCAATCTTCTTATAGCCTAGAACATCTTTTTGTAGAGCAACAATTCTTTTTTTCAGATCCTCAGAGAGTTCTTTCCCATGGGGTGCCATGTTGAACTTCCAGTGACCAGTATGAGAGAGTGAGAGCGATAACACCAAATTTAACACACCTGCTTCCCATTCACACCTGAGACCTTGTAACACTAACGAGTCACATGACACCGGAGAGGGAAAATGGCTAATTGGGCCCAATTTGAACATTTTCACTTAGGGGTGTACTCACTTTTGTTTAGACATTAAAGCGGTGTTCCAGCCGCAATTTTTTTTTTTTTTAAAGTCAGCAGCTACAAACACTGTAGCTGCTGACTATTATTAAGGACACTTACCTGTCCAGCGAGCCCGCGATGTCGGCAGCCTGAAGGGAAACAGGCAGTGGAGCGTTGCGGCTTCACTGCCAGTTTCCTACTGCGCATGCGCGCATCGCTTTGTGAATGGCCCCCTTGTTTTCTGGGACACACGCATGTCAGTCAGTTCAATTATATAATTTTTTTTGCTACAAGTCAGATCAGATGTACTGCAGTGCAGACACGGTCATTTTAAATAGTCAGACTCAGTACTAGTACTATACTAAAATAATCAAGAAATAAAATGACTAGTTTGTTTCTGTCAGTTTAAGAAGGCAAAAGCAGCAATGCTCACCGGCGAATAGTAATGGTAGCCATCTTGGAGTGACAGTGCCCACTCTTGTACTTGAGTATGCTATGTGCAGCCCTCTATGAAGCCGTCTCTCGCTTCCCAGTACCGTCTCTCGCTTCCCAGTACCGTCTCTCGCTTCCCAGTACCGTCTCTCGCTTCCCAGTACCGTCTCTCGCTTCCCAGTACCGTCTCTCGCCTCCCAGTACCGTCTCTCGCCTCCCAGTACCGTCTCTGGCCCCCCAGTACCGTCTCTGGCCCCCCAGTACCGTCTCTGGCCCCCCAGTACCGTCTCTGGCCTCCCAGTACCGTCTCTCGTCTCCCAGTACCGTCTCTCGCTTCCCAGTACCGTCTCTCGCTTCCCAGCAGCGTCTCTCGCTTCCCAGTACCGTCTCTCGCCTCCCAGTACCGTCTCTCGCCTCCCAGTACCGTCTCTCGCCTCCCAGTACCGTCTCTCGCCTCCCAGTACCGTCTCTCGCCTCCCAGTACCGTCTCTCGCCTCCCAGTACCGTCTCTCGCTTCCCAGTACCGTCTCTCGCTTCCCAGTACCGTCTCTCGCTTCCCAGTACCGTCTCTCGCTTCCCAGTACCGTCTCTCGCTTCCCAGTACCGTCTCTCGCTTCCCAGTACCGTCTCTCGCTTCCCAGTACCGTCTCTCAGGTCCCAGCAGCATCTCACAAGCACGAGGAGCTTCCGCGGGGAAGGTGCCAGCATCTCAGCAGTGACATCTTAATCGCAAGGAACGTGCCCACACAATGAGTGATGTCACCTGCTGGTTCTGCCGTCTCTACTGCGCATTTTCGGCGCCAGTATCGGCAAGAATTCTCTTTCGGCTTTTTGCCGAAAGGGCCATTATCGGCCGATATGTTTCGGTGGCCGAAATTTCGGTGCATCCCCAGTATCCACTTTTAGGCGATCCCTGAAAACTTTCCTCTTCAGAGAAGCCTATCCTGCCTCCATCTAACAACTGTACTATTTTCTCCATTAGCTCATCCCCCACAGCTATTACCCTTTTGTATAACTTGACCCTCCCTCCTAGATTGTAAGCTCTAATGATCAGGGCTCTCTGATTCCCCCCTGAATTGAATTGTATTATAATTGTACTGTCTGCCCTCATGTTGTAAAGTGCTGCGTAAACTGTCAGCACTATATAATAATAATAAATAATAATTCTAGTGCTAGACCTCCCTTGCAACTCTAAACTGGTAACAAGTACAATTTTCTAAAGTGTTGCCTATGGAGATTTTTAAGTATGATAGTTTGTATCCATTCCACAAGCAACAAACTACCCCCCCTCCTCCCTTTTTTTTTTAAAACGCCAAGCGAATACCATGTACCATAAACAAATTGCAATAACCAAAGTTTTTTTTATTCTGTAGGGCCTCTGCTAAAACAAAAAAAAGTTTGGGGGTTCTAAATAATTTTCTAGCAAAAAAAAAAATGATTTTTACATGTAGCAGAGAAGTGTCACAATGGGCTTGGTCTGCAAGTGGTCAACATCAGGATTTGCAAACTCCTGCTGACATTTCTGATCTGTCTTCTCCTCCCAGGTCTCCTGTGTATGATGATCATATCGGTGTCATCAGGAACGGTGTATGTACAGAGCGGATCAGACATCACTGGATGTAATATGAAATGTCCTGCGGATGATGTTACTCTGGAGTTGTACAGAAAATGCAGAGGGGAGGATAGAACATTGCTGGAAAATCTTTGTTTTATCAACACCACTAAATCTCATGACTCCCGACTCCGACTGGACAGAGATAGCGGATGCTGGAAGCTGACACCCGCCAGGAAGGATGACTCCTGTGTGTATGAGGTCTGGTGTCACTGTGATCTGGGACATCGAATATCCTCTACAGAGATCCGTGTTCTGGGTAAGAGTCCATATACTACATCACACTTCTCTACACTGCATTGTACTCTATGGGGGAAGATGAAGTGCAGACAGTTTAGCAATTAATGGATACCCTTTGCTGGCTATCTTAGAGTATGTCAGGGAAAAATTATTAAGCACAACAACTCTGCAATACAAGTTCATTTTCTTGTTTTATTCATTTCTAGACTCTTAAGTACAGATAAATGCCCATTGACCCGCTGAAATTCTCTGCCTTTAATTTCCTATTGTGGTTGACAACACACAGTATTTAATGACTGGTGTCATCCTTGCCCAGTTTCTCTTTCTATACTACCTAAAGTGGTTGTAAAGCCACTATGATATTATCATACAATCCCCTCTCTTAAATAAGGACATGTGCCCCACTGCATGTGTTTTATAAAAAAATATGCTGACTTCTACTTTATTTCAGTGCGCCTCCCGGTGTTCACATGACTGCTCACCGCTCTCCTCTGCTGGGCTGACAAATACAGCAGGAGGGGCCGAGAACTCCCGCTGACGTCAGCCAGGAGGAGGAGAGAAAGCAGCGAGCAGTCACGTGAACACCGGGAGGCGCTCTGAAATAAGGTAGAAGTCGGCATTTTTTTTTTATAAAACGCATGCAGTGGGACACATGTCCTTATTTAACCGAGGGGGAACGTATGATCAAAACATAGGGTTTTTGTAGCAGCAGGAAGGGAGGGGGCAGGGAGCAGAGTGGCCCTGACACAGCTGACAGGCAGGGAGGGGGGCGAGGAGGACAGAGCAGGGCTGCGGATTACAGGGGCACGTAAACTGACCAGTGTCAGGGCTCAGCAGCCATGATAAACCGTGGTCAGTTTACAGGGGGGAGGGCATAGCCAGGCAGAATCAGCCAGGTATTTCAGGTGATAGAAGGGGCCAAATGACACGGCACAAGCTCTGTGCTGTATAACATTCTTTAAGGGAACAGGCTTCCTTTTTGCTACACAAAAAACCCCTTTAATCACCCCCATTGTCTTCATTTACAAAGCATAGGCACTAATTGACATGTAGTTCTAAGATAAAAACTATGAATCTATTCTGAGATAACACAGGCAGAGGACACAGGATGGCTCAGAATTACAAATCAGATGTAACAAAATGCTTTCAATAGTTTATGTAACAGACCAAAGGGGAGCAAATAAAATGGTCAATGTAGAATAGAAAGACACATATGTGAGATCCAGCAAAGCTGCACAACCTGAAAATTTGCAAAATGGGAAGGTTCCCCCAAAGGGTTTTTTAGCAGCTAAATAATAAGGCCTATAGAAGATTTGTTTTTTATTTTTAAAATCTTTTATTGTATCTAAAGGTGAAATTCAATTCACAGCGAGTTTAAAAAATGAGCTCTGGTTTGTGACATATGAAAAACATATTCCATTATTCCTGGCAAAAGAACACGCACAGTTCTATTTGCATTACAACATCCACATGAATACCCCAACATGTTTCAACCTCTACAGTCGTGGTCTTCAGGGGGATTTATATTCTAAGGGGATATATCAAAAGAAAAAATTTCTTTCAAAATCATTAAACATTTCATGGTATACAAGGCTTCTCTCCATTATATATGATATATTTACCATTCAGAAGATGGAAAAGAGGAAATATGTCCTATAACCAGAGTTTGCTTAACCACTTCCGGACCGGTTAACGCCGATATACATCGGCTCTTTGAAGGAGGATATCTTTGTTATGGCAGCAGCTAGCTCCCATAACCCCGGTATCCTCTTCTTCAGTGAGCGGTCCGGTTTCCGATAATAGTGGTCTCTGTGGCGGATTCGCAGCGAGATCACTTTTATCGGATAGGGGCCCTCCCACCGCTCTCCCGTGCCCTCCGCCGCTTACCGGAGCCGCCGGTAGAGGTGGAGGCGATCGGGTCCTCTTCCTGGCTTGATATGGAGACGTCAAAATGTCACTTCCACCCATAGCTCTTAAAGGGCCCCTTTTTTTATTGCATTTTAATGTAAATATGAGATCTGATGTCTTTTTGACCCCAGATCTCATATTTAAGGGGTCCTGTCATACTTTATTTTCTATTACAAGGGATTCCTTGTAATAGGAAAAAAAGTGACACCTTTTTAGTGTAAAAATTAAAAGGTATAATAAATAATAATAAAAAAAAAATTTAAAACGCGCCCCGTCCCGCCGAGCTCGCATGCAGAAGCGAACGTATATGTAAGCAGCGCCCACATATGAAAACGGTGTTCAAACCACACATGTGAGGTAACGCCGTGATCCTTGGAGTGAGAGAAATAATTTTAGCCCTAGACCTTCTCTGTAACTCAAAACATGCAACCTGTAGAATTTTATAAACGTCGCCTATGGAGATTTTTAAGGGTAAAGGTTTGTCGCCATTCCACGAGCGGGCGCAATTTTGAAGCGTGACATGTTGGGTATCAATTTACTCGGCGTAACATTATCTTTCACAGAATAAAAAAAAATTGGGCTAACTTTTTGTCTAACTAACTGTTGTCTTATTTAAAAAAAAGGTGTATTTGTAAAACCGCTGCACAAATGCGGTGTGACAAAGTATTGCAACAACCGCCATTTTATTCTCTAGGGTGTTAGAAAAAAATGTATAATGTTTGGGTGTCCTAAGTAATTTTCTAGCAAAAAAAAAATGTTTTAACTTGTAAACACCAAATCTCAGAAAGAGGCTCAGTCCTTAAGTGGTTAAAAGATTAATTTCAGTGATCCTGAGATCTCCATTTGTTGTCTCCACCTCCTCCAGGTGAGCCCCAGCTCCAGAGGGGCTTATAAGAAGCCATGGCACTTGGACCTCTCAAGGGAGAAGGAATGTGAAGCACCTGCGATGTATTGTTTAAACAGTCTCCATAAGTAGACAGCAAATACTTTTTGGATTTTCAGTACTGTTTAGCAACACCAGACTAGTCAATACCCAAACAAGTCAGTTAAAAGTATTTAATAAATGTATTTTATCACAAATTGGATTAGCAGCAAGGATGGGAAGTGTTATCATAATGGGGGATTTTAATTATCCAGACATAGACTGGGCGGAGGGAACCGCGCATTCATTTAAGGCTCGCCAGGTCCTTAATGTCTTGCAGGACAATTTTATGGGTCAGATGGTAGACGCACCAACTAGAAATAAAACATTACTGGATCTACTGATTACCAACAATACAGACCTGATCACAGATGTGGAAATACGGGGCAATTTAGGTAACAGCGATCACAGGTCAATTAGTTTTCAGTATAAATCACACAAATAGGAAACATGAAGGGAACACAAAGACACTGAATTTCAAAAGAGCCAACTTCCCTAAACTACAAACCTTGCTAAAAGGCATAAATTGGTATAAAATATTAGGAACAAAGAATACGGAGGAGAGATGGGTTTGCTTTAAGAGCATATTAAATAAGGGCATTAGCCAATGTATCCCATTGGGTAATAAATTTAAAAGAGCGAACAAAAATCCTGGATGGCTTAACTCCAATGTAAAAATGCATATAAAAGCAAAGGAGAAGGCCTTCAAAAAATACAAGGTTGAGGGATCATCCTCAGCATTCAGACTTTATAAAGAATGCAATAAGGAATGTAAGGGTGCAATTAGGACGGCTAAGATAGAACACGAAAAACACATAGCGGAGGAGAGCAAAAAAAATCCCAAGAAATTCTTTAAGTATGTAAACAGTAAAAAAGGGAGGACAGACCATATTGGCCCCATAAAGAATGAGGAAGGACATCTGGTTACAAAGGATGGGGAGATGGCGAAGGTATTGAATTTATTCTTCTCCTCAGTCTTCACGAGGGAATCGGGGGGCTTCAGTAACCAAAACTGCAGTGTTTATCCTCATGACACAACACAGGAAGCACCTACATGGTTAACAGAGGACGGAATTAAAATTAGACTTGAGAAACTTAACATAAATAAATTACCAGGACTAGATGGCTTGCATCCGAGGGTACTTAGGGAACTCAGTCAGGTGATTGCCAGACCGTTGTTCCTAATTTTTACAGACAGTCTATTGACTGGAATGGTACCAGCTGATTGGAGAAAAGCCAATGTAGCACCAATATTTAAAAAGGGCCCAACAAAACATCCCTGGGAATTACAGACCAGTTAGCCTAACATCAATAGTATGTAAACTCTGGGAGGGGATGATAAGGGACTCTATACAAGATTTTAGTAATAAGAACGATATCATTAGCAGTAATCAGCATGGATTCATGAAGAATCGTTCTTGCCAAACCAATATATTACCTTCTATGAGGAGGTGAGTTGCCATCTAGATAAAGGAAGGCCCGTAGACGTGGTGTATCTGGATTTTGCAAAAGCATTTGACACAGTTCCCCATAAACATTTACTGTACAAAATAAGGTCCGTTGGCATGGACCATAGGGTGAGTAAGTGGATTGAAAACTGGCTACAAGGGCGTGTTCAGAGGGTGGTGATAAATTGGGAGTACTCAGAATGGTCAGGGGTGGGTAGTGGGGTCCCCCAGGGTTCTGTGCTGGGACCAATCCTATTTAATTTGTTTATAAACAACCTGGAGGATGGGATAAACAGTTCAATCTCTGTATTTGCAGACGATACTAAGCTAAGCAGGGCAATAACTTCTCCGCAGGATGTGGAAACCTTGCAAAAAGACCTGAACAAATTAATGGGGGGCGACTACATGGCAAATGAGGTTCAATGTAGAAAAATGTAAAATAATACATTTGGGTGGCAAAAATATGAATGCTATCTATACACTGGGGGGAGAACCTCTGGGGGAATCTAGGATGGAAAAGGACCTGGGGGTCCTAGTAGATGATAGGCTCAGCAATAGAATGCAATGCCAAGCTGCTGCTAATAAAGCAAACAGAATATTGGCATGCATTAAAAGGGGATCAACTCCAGAGATAAAACGATAATTCTCCCGCTCTACAAGACTCTGGTCCGGCCACACCTGGAGTATGCTGTCCAGTTCTGGGCACCAGTCCTCAGGAAGGATGTACTGGAAATGGAGCGAGTACAAAGAAGGGCAACAAAGCTAATAAAGGGTCTGGAGGATTCTCTCTGGAGAAGAGACGCTTGAGAGGGGATATGATTTCAATTCATAAATACTGTACTGGTGACCCCACAATAGGGATAAAACTTTTTTGCAGAAGAGAGTTTAATAAGACTCGTGGCCACTCATTACAATTAGAAGAAAAGAGGTTTAACCTTAAACTACATAGAGGGTTCTTTACTGTAAGAGCGGCAAGGATGTGGAATTACCTTCCACAGGCGGTGGTCTCAGCGGGGAGCATTGATAGCTTCAAGAAACTATTAGATAATCACCTGAATGACCGCAACATACAGGGATATACAATGTAATACTGACACATAATCACACACATAGGTTGGACTTGATGGACGTGTGCCTTTTTTCAACCTCACTTACTATGTAACTATGTAAATATATTTATTGTTTAATTCTTTATTTAAATGGCCTATATTTATATCACCAATATTGCAATTCTAATATATACAGTATAATTAAGGTTTATAATAAAAATTCAATAAGTAATTAATTAATATGGTGACATTTCTAATTGAATAGAACATAATTGATGTGAATGAGGAAACCAAAAATAATGATATTGTGATTTGGATATTAATATAGTGAATGTGTCTTAAAGCGGAGTTCCACCCAAAAATGGAACTTTCGTTTTACGGGGAGGGGGGAGGAGCAGATACCTGTCTAATTCAGGTATTTTGCTCCAACTTCCGGGCATAGATACCCGAGCCATCCGCAGGTATCTATGCCACTTCCAGGGCCTTCTCCATCACCCCCCGCTGTCTTCTGGGAGACACACAGGTCCCAGAAGATAGCAGGGACCAGTGGTATTGCGCAGCACGACTCGCACATGCGCAGTAGGGAACCAGTAAGTGAAGCTGCAAGGCTTCACTTCCTGATTCCCTTACTGAAGATGGCAGCTGCAGCACCCGAGAGCCGAGGGAGAGATCAGCTTCAGGTGCTGACATCGCGGGCGCCCTGGACAGGTGAGTGTCCCTATTTTAAAAGTCAGCAGCTGCAGTATTTGTAGCTGCTGACTTTTAAAAAAATAATAAAATTTGGCGGAACTCCGCTTTAAGTGAATGATATGAAGTCTAAAATTCAATAATAAAGAGGAAGAGTGGTAGATGTGATGTGAGTCTGAATATAATCAGGGGGAATAATTTTGTGAATAAAATCCCAAAAGGGAAGAAAAAAAATAAAATAAAAAAGGAAAAATGTGTATAGAAGACAACAAACGAAAAAACACAAACAACCACAAATTACCTTTTGCAAGTGAGAAGGTTAGTGTTAGCATACATCTAGTTATTAAAGATGCAAGCTTTCAGGACCTGTTCAGTATCTTCAGGCTGCATTCACACCTGAGCGTTTTCAGTTCATAAAACGCCCAACATGCAAAATCCCATTAATTTCAATGGCACCTGTTCGCATCTGAGCGTTTTGTCACCTGAAGCAAAATGCCTGAAAAACACCCTAAGCTCAAAAAAAACCCCAAAACATAAATAACATGAGATTCTTTGGGGCTTATTGCAGGCGGTTTTCTGCCTTTTTTTTACATTGGTGACCTGAACAAAATGACGGTAAAAACGCCGACTTTGAAACGCTCAGGAGTGAATGCAGCCTCAGCAATGGCGGCTGGTGCTCACTATTTTGGTGGCACAGTGGGGCAGCTGGTTGGAATGGCTTCAGTTCTGTTCACACCCCCCCCCCACAAAGATGGAAACCATTTTCACTTTAAGCTTTTTCATTCTCTTTTGGTTTTGCTCTCTCTCCCTGTCCTACACAGCCTAAGGTGGCATGGGTCACTATATCTCATATCGCGCCCCCCCTCCCCCACCTTGCTGCACTGTCCTTCCCTAGTGAGCCGCTCACTATTACACTATCACATGCATATGGTGGTCAGGTGACGGGCAGCCTGTGATCGGGCCAAAGCAGGAAGGCAATATGTCCTACTGGGGATGGTCCACATACCTTTTGGTGCATTTGATTTGTGGCTGGGGGCCGGAAGTGCTGTGCCTGCCATTCCTTTTGCAGGTATGTGCAAATTACCGTATATACTCAAGTATAAGTCGTTCCGAGTATAAGTCGAGGCCCTAATTTACCACAAAAAAATGGGAAAAACTTATTGACCCGAGTATAAGACGAGGGTGAGAAATGCACAGCTACTGTAAGTGGAAAAGAGGGTCAACAATGCCTATTTGCAGCCTCACTGTGCCCATTTGCAGCATCACTGTGCCCATTTGCAGCCATAGGTCCCCTGAACTTCAAACTCGGTAGTTAAGGGTTCCTAGATGCCCCCTAGCTGTAGCCAAAATTTGGGGTCTCTGAAAGGGTCCCCAAAATGACATTGCTGCAGATGGACACAGTTGACTTAATTTGGGGCCCCGTATCTTGGGGCCACTTAGTGCTAAGAACCCCAAATTTGGTATGCAAACCCAGTGGAACTAGCACCATAAAATTTCCAAAGCTGGGGTTTCTAGCACCAAGTGGCCCGAGATACAGGGCCCCAAAAATCAGTTCAGAAAATGTCAAGCACTTTTCTGCAGCAGAGAATGACATTTTCCGAACCGAATTTGGGGCCCCGTATCTCAGGGCCACTTAGTGCTAGGAACTTCAGCTTTGGATATGTTATGGTACCAGTTCCATTGGGTTTTCACACCAAATTTGGGGTTCCTAGCACCAAGTGGCCCTGAGATATGGGGCCCCAAATTCGATTCAGAAAATGACAAGCACTTTTCTGCAGCAGAGAATGACATTTTCCGAACCAAATTTGGGGCCCCGTATCTCGGGGCCACTTAGTGCTAGGAACTTCAGCTTTGGATATGTTGTGGTACCAGTTCCATTGGGTTTGCACACCAAATGTGGAGTTCTTAGACCCAAGTGGCCCTGAGATACTGGGCCCCAAAATCAGTTCGGAAAATGAAATTTTTTGCTGCAGAAAAGTGCTCGACTCCAGTATAAGTCGAGGGGGGCACTTTCAGCACAAAAAAATGTGCTGAAAAATTCGACTTATACTCGAGTATATACGGTATATCACCCAATGCCCAGGGCATGCAGTTCCTGCCAAGCAGATTTTTTTTTTTATTTAGTTCTGTTGGGGGCAAGCAGCGATCTGGCGCTTCCAGCACATGGAAAACAGGTGGCCCCGGGCAATGATTCATGACATCACATCCTTAGTAAAAAATCACCACACATAGTAAACACTTTATACACTACTAGGCACACAGTTAACCTCTTTGATTTCCCCAGATGTTAACCCCTTCCTACCCAGCATCATTAGTACAGTGATGGTGTATAATATTATCACTGTATTAGTGTCACTTGAGATATCGGTGGCAGTTCCCTCTCAGTGTAAGTTAGAAAATAAAGCTTTGTTGTTGGTTAAAAAAAAAATAAAATAGCTCCGAACTTTTTGAGCTGGCTCCTAGATTTTAAGAAAATGTCAAGCCCTGACTTGGAGCTGCGGGAGCCATTGGCTCCTGCTGCTGTCAGTCAAATCCAGTGAGGAGGGAGTTGGGGGACAGGGCCAAGCATGTGTGTCATCTTCACCATCACCTCACCATGCCTTCTCTGCTCTACTCTTTCAGGTAACTACACTGGTCTTCCCTGCAACACAAAAGTCGCTCTACCTGTCTGCAATTTCCCACCTGACTCTTCATACCCTCTGGTAACTGCAAAGACTCCCCTCTTCTCTTAAACACTGGACTACATTGCCTAACTGAACTTTAATTCTGCCTTACTAAGAATTTGAAACTACTGCCTATATTTGTTTGTTTTTGAAAGTGTCATTTATTTTGTATTCTGCTACCCTGAACAAGATCAAACATTTAACCTTATTCTGTTGCCCCCTCTTGCACTGCAATCTGTCCAGGCCAGTTGTAAAACCCCACCCCCACAAGCTTGGTTTTATCAGCTTCTAATTGAATAATTTTGAATCCCCCCCCCCACACACCATCCCACTATAAATTTAGTTCATTTCTTGGGACGGCTGGCGAGGGTTTAGGCTGGTCACTCCTTGCACAAAGTGTCACACCGGCAACAAGTGTTTGGCACTTGGACACGGGCACTTTGTGCAAGGCACTGCTACAAAAAAGTAAGTACAGACATTATTGTTCCACAGCTATTTTGCAGGAAGTTCCACTTCATTCTCTAACTTTCCTCAAGCCTTCCTTCTATTAGCCTGTCCCCACCTTCTAAAATGCTCACACTTATCTTTGTTATAACGTCCTCTCTCCTCAAACTCTCATGTCTTTACCCCCCTCTCCAGCCCCAAACCTTTACATATCTCCCTCTCTTCTGCCCACTCAATATTACTCCACTTACCACCTCCTGCTCATTCTAAGCCCACACAGTATCACCACGTCCATTCCACCACAGCATCTACCCTCCTATAAATCCCACTCCCACCTTACCACCCTCACCCTCCTACTACTCCTAATGTCTGGGGACATCGCACCAAACCCCGGCCCTCCCACACCCAATTCCCAACGTCAAGATCGGCCATCTACCTCCTCCAACAGTAGTCGTAACTTCAACCTTCTCATCCCAATTCCCCTGATTCCACAAGTCAGCCCCCCCTTTCATGTGCCCTCTGGAATGCCCGCTCAGTTTTCAACAAACTAGTTTCTGTCAATGACCTTTTCCTCTCCAAAGCCCTTGATCTATTTGCTATAACTGAAACCTGGCTCCAGGAATTTGATACTACCTCTCCAGCTGCACTGTCCCACAGTGGCCTTCTCTGGACTCACTCCACCAGACCCAGTGGACGAAAAGGAGGTGGTGTCGGACTTCTCCTCTCCCCACAATGCACCTTCCAGGTACTGCCCACACCTCCCTCACTTTCCACCTGCTCTTTCAAAATGCACTGCATTCGTCTTTTCTCTCCAGCTTGTCTGAGGGTCGCAGTCATTTATCGGCCTCCTGGACCAGTGTCACGCTTTCTGGATGACTTCTCTGCATGGCTACCCTATTTTCTCTCATCCGAAGTTCCTGCCATCATCCTAGGTGACTTTACCATTCCAATCAGTGTTAATACTGCTACAACTTCTAAACTACTCAACCTAGCCTCCTCTTTTAACCTAACACAATGGACGCAAACCATCACTCACTCCAACGGCAACACTCTCGACCTTGTATTCTCCCATCGCTGCACTCCCTGCAATCTCTCCAACGCACCCTTTCCTCTCTCTGATCACAACCTTATTCGTTTCACACTCTCCTTGTCTCCTATATCCCATGCTGCCAACCCACAAACCACTACCCGCAGGAACCTTCGCAACCTCAAACCTTCCCTTCTTCACTCTGCTACTGATGGCCTTTATGACAAAATCGCACCCCTGTCCTGCCCAGACCTAACTACTTCCATCTACAACACCACGTTGTCATCCTCCCTAGACGTACTTGCTCCTCTTTCTACACGCAGAACCAGGTGCCATCTGCCACAACCCTGGCAAACAGATGACACCAGAAGTCTCAAGAGACGCAGCCATGCTCTTGAGCGAGCATGGCGTAAATCTAAATCCCTGCAAGATTTTACCCTCTACAAATCTGTCCTTCACAAATACAACTCCTGCCTCCACACTGCTAAACAAACCTATTACAACACTCTCATCAAAACCCTCTCATCCAAACCTCGTCAACTCTTTTCTACCCTTAATTCCTTACTTCACCCCCCACTGCCCCCACCCACCAACTTGCTTACCGCTCAACATATTGCCAACCTCTTCAATAGCAAAATCAACACAATTCGCAAGGAGATATCCAGCATTCAAATTCCTCCCCTACCCAACATATCAGGTCCAACACCACACTCAATACTCTCCTCCTTTTGCCCAGTTACCACAGAAGAAGTTGATAAACTCCTCTCCATGGTCCACCTCACTACATGTTCTCTGGACCCTGTCCCCTCTCAATTACTGCGACCACCTTCCCACTCTATCCTCAACTCCCTAACCCACATCTTCAACCTCTCCCTCTCCTCCGGCACCTTTCCTTCCCCGCTCAATCATGCACTGGTTACCCCCATACTCAAAAAACCCTCACTAGACCCCACCTGTTTGATTAACTTAAGACCTATCTCCCTTCACCCGTTTGCCTCCAAGCTCATCGAACGCCTTGTTCATGACCAAATGAGTCGCTACCTCACGGACAACAACCTTCTCGACCCCCTACAGCCTGGCTTCTGCCTACAACATTCTACTGAAACTGCCCTACTAAAAATCACCAATGACCTAATAACTGCCAAAACCAATGGCCACCACTCCATACTCATACTTTTAGACCTCTCTGCTGCCTTTGACACAGTTGACCACCTGCTGCTCCTGAGCAAATTACACTCCCTTGGTCTCCATGATTCTGCATTATTCTGGTTCTCCTCCTACCTATCTCAGTGCACTTTCAGTGTCACTTACAACTCCATCTCCTCCGCTCCCCTTCCTCTTTCTGTTGGGGTACCCCAAGGCTCCGTCCTTGGGCCTCTCCTTTTCTCACTCTATACCTCTTCCCTGGGCCAGTTGATAACCTCCCATGGCTTCCAATACCACCTCTATGCCGATGACACACAGATCTATCTCTCCACTCCTCAACTCACCCCCACTATCTCCTCACGGATCTCAAACTTGCTGAATGACATATCTGTATGGATGTCACACCACATCCTCAAACTTAATATTTCCTCCTTCACCGTCCCCCTCCTGTGACTTCACCATTAATATCAACAACACCACCATTGGTCCCTCCACACATGCCAGAGTCCTGGGTGTAATCCTTGACTCTGACCTCTCCTTCAGCCCCCATATCCAATCACTGGCTAAATCCTGCCGCCTTAACCTCCGCAACATATCCAGAACTCGACCCTTCCTGACTAGTGATACCACAAAGCAACTTATTCACTCCTTGATTATTTCCCGCCTCGACTACTGCAACTCTCTCCTTAATGGCCTACCCTTAAGCAGGCTATCCCCCTTCAGTCTATTATGAATGCTGCTGCTAGACTAATACACCTCACTAATCGATCCGTGACTGCTGCTCCTCTCTGCCAATCCCTTCACTGGCTTCCCCTACCCCACCGTGTAAAATTAAAAATGCTAACCATAACATACAAGGCCATTCACAACATCGCCCCCATCTACATCACCAACCTCATCTGCAGATATCGCCCAAATCGCCCCCTCCGCTCCTCCCAGGACCTCCTGCTCTCTAGCTCCCTTTTTACCTCCTCCCATGCTCGCCTTCAGGACTTCTCCAGAGCCTCTCCCATCCTCTGGAATTCCCTGCCCCAGTATGTCCGATCAGCCCCTACCCTGTCCACCTTTAGGAGATCCCTGAAAACTCATTTATTCAGGGAAGCCTATCCCACACCCACATAACTGTCCCTGAGCCACCCCCATCAAATCATTCTCTGCAGCTATTACCTTTTGTACCACCACCCCCTCCCTTTTAGAATGTAAGCTCTACGAGCAGGGCCCTCCTGTACCTTTTGTATTGAACTGTACTGTAATTGTGTTGTCCCCCTTATACATTGTAAAGCGCTTAGTAAACTGTTGGCGCTATATAAATCTCGTATAATAATAATAATAATAATAATGTGTGTCAATGGACACAGCCTGGTTCAGGAGAGAGCCCACGTGTGTGCCACTATAGGATGTCACTTCCTACAGTGGTACACTGGGAAGAGAAGCCTTGATTGCTGGCAAGGGACACCAGAAGAGGAGCATTGGGGCTGCTCTGTGCAATACCATTGCACAGAGCAGGTAAGTATAACATGTTTATTACTTTAGAGGGAACAAAAAAAAACTTTACAATCACTTGGGGGACTGTATGTGGGTGGGGGCTGAAGATTACATGACTGACAGGCTGTGTGCGCAAGAGCTAACACTCTATTCCATGTATCTGGGCTCTGTGTTGGTAAACTGTGACTGATGGTGATTGTCCTGACAATTCCAGATCCGGTTCTCATCTCCAACATCTCCAGTAACTTCAGCTGGTTGGGTGAGGAGATGGCTGTGAGGGTCCAGTTCTCTGGAGAAGAGATCGCTGTGATCTGGATGGTGGACGGGGAGCCTCTCCCTGAGAGATACCAGCTGATAGATGACAATAAGACGCTGATTATCCCCAGTGTGCAGAGAGACGATGCCGAGAGGAGATTCCGGGTCAGGATCACAAACCCGGTCAGTGAGGAGATCCGGGAATACCGGCTGACCAATGATATGATGTTCATCAGAATGCTGGAAACAGAAGGTATTGGTGACTATGGGGGGTCATGTTATATTCCATGTATGGGGGTGTTATAGATTGGGGTCCTGTCTCCTCTTCTCTGGGGGGTCTTAGAGGGAGTGTGACACAGAATAATAACATTGTGTCTTGTTGTCTCTTCTCTTTGCTCCCCTGATGGAGGATTATACAGGTGAGATGTCACATGACCACCTACCATACAGACTGATACATTGTATATTTATTATATGTTCTGTATTAGTTATTTTAAATCCTATTTTCTCTCACAGGTTCTGATTCATATGGAAGAACAAAAGTGGGTCTGATTGCAGCAGTGTTGCTCTTAGTGGTGGTCTTAGTGGTGGTGTGCATTATAGTATGGGTGAGTGGTCTTCTATCTCTCCTTTATAGTACAATATTATGTTGTTAATGAGAATAGTTATTCAGTGGATTTAGAGACAGAACTATGTTGTCACCAGCTAGAATGTACTGCAGTATGTAGTAGGGATGCACCAATACTGATATCGGTATTGGGACCGATACCGAGTATTTTCAGAGGGGAATGATCACCGCTCCAGGAGCACTAAAACAGACAAAAAGTGAATCAATCTTGGTTCGGAGATCATAGGTGCTGGCTAATGCTGATAGCAACAAACCTGAACGAATTCTGGACAGCCGCACTCGTATATAGCCTTGTTTATTGGAAGATGAACATCAAATTCAGAAAATCACAGCAGACAGAAAAGAGCTGACGTTTGCACTAACGTTAGTGCGAAACATCAGCTCTTTTCTGTCTGCTGTGATTTTCTGAATTTGATGTGCATCTTCCAATAAACAAGGCTATATATGAGTGCGGCTGTCCAGAATTTGTTCATGTTTGTTACCGAATATTTTCACAAGTACTTGTACTCATGAAAATGCAGACAATACTGAAATGAATACTTTGCGGTGTGATTTGTGTCCATACAAAATGAATGGGCGCAAATGGTACTGCAAAATATTGCATGTGATTTGAACAGAAATGCGGTGCGATTCCTGTCCACATTGCATGCGGTTTCCTGCACTGCTTCTATGTGAACCCAGGCTTGTCATAGTGATCACACAGGAGCAGTGTGGGAAACCTCCCTGAATGACGGGTTCCACCAGCTCCGGTTCCTATCTGCCTGGACATCTGCAGCTGCGGCTCCTCCGGCCTCTCCCATGGCTTTGTTTCCTCCACCAGCTCTCTCCCCCAACCTCCAGGGGTTCGAACCATCCTTCTAGTGCTGACATTGTGGACTGCAAGGTTTCTAATTGTTCAGCACCTTCACATGGAGGACGCTAGCCAATCAGAAGCCGTCTAGCCTGTACTGTCAGGAGAGGAGAGAAGGCCATGGGGATTTCAAATACCCAGACTGGTGAAGCGGCTTCTCTTGATAGCGGTGGATCACAGCAATCTGGTGGGGAGGGGGTCCAGTGGTTGACTCGAACCGCTGGAAGGCTGGGGGGAGAGAACGGCTGGTGGGCCAGGGGAGAAGAGAGCCACTGGGGGTGGCTGTGGGGAGAGAACACTGCTGGGGGGAGAGAGAGCTGCTGGGGGGGAGCCGCTGGATAGAGAGAGCCGCTGTGGGCTGGGAGGGAGCTGCTGGGTAGAGAGAGCCGCTAGAGGCTGTGGGAGCAAAGCCATGGGAAAGGCAGGAGGAGCTGCAGATGTTCACAGTCGAATGGGAGCCGGAGCTGGTGGAACCAACGCTGTAACATGGCCTAGTGCAGCCTTTGCAGGGGGGGCAGCATGGAAAGAGTCCCCGCCAGCTTGCACTGTTAGTGTAGCGCCAGTCTTATGGGGTGGACTGGGCTGAGAGGCAAATTAGTTTAGTGCCCCCATAAACCGCCCACACTGTTTCCGGTATGTGGGCGGCCGGAATTATAGGCAACACTTTTTTTTTTTTTTTCATTTTGGATAGAGTAAGGGAGGGTTATAGCCCCTGTCAGTTTATTTTTTACCATCCCTGTCCCATTGCAGAGATTTCCCTTCACTTCCTGCCCCATAGCCAAACAGGAAGTGAGAGGACATTTATGCAAATTAAGAGAATCCATTGCCCCCACCCCCCAGGCCCTTAGAACTAGTGTCCCCCACTTGAAAATTTCAGGGTGGGTCTTAAACAGCAAGGGGTGTGGCCTTGACAGGAAGGGGTGGGTCATATTTAAATTAGGGGTGCACAAGTTTAGTCAGGCCTAGGGCAGCACAAAACCTAAATACACTACTGGATGGAACCCGTCATGCAAGGAGGTTTCTCCACTCCTGCGTGAGCTCAAAATCTCTGACAAGGCTGGGCTCACACAGGCGTGGTGGGGAAACCTCATGCATTTCTGACAGGAATCGCACTGCTTTCCTGTTGAAATCACATGCAGCGCGACTTGCGCCCATTCATTTTGTATGGAAGCAAATGGCAAAGTATCGGTACTTAGTATCAGCGATACAATAAAAGGGTTATCAGCTCATTCCTACTATGTAGCTGTGTCCGGGTTTATTTCCATAATCCAGTTTCCAGTGCTGGATCTGCTGGTATGGTGGTCATCCTACAACAGCGTTGTACTAGGGTGGTCATTTTCCGGGGACAATCCTGGGTGATCTATGAGGACATTCAATGCCCTACCTGACCTTTCATCCTGGATTTTATATTCTCAGATCCTGTCCGGGAGAGAGGGAGCAGTAAAGTGATTCGGAATGACTCGAAGAATGGATTGTTGGCCGCTGTCACCTAGAATGGATCTGACCACATTAAAGGGGATTCAGGTACTGGAAGAGACAGAGGAGATCCAAATGCACAGTGACCCCTCATCTGTCACCATGGCTGGATTTCAGAGCCTCCCTTACATTGTATGTAATGGGGACACTTCAGATGACCGTGCCATGAATACACAAAACTGATCTATGACCTGAGCTGAACAACTGCGATAAATATTTAACATCTACATTTTATTAGCAGTACATTCATTATAGATTATGATTTAATCTTTAGGAGATACAATGGAGAAAAACAAAATGTGACATTTAATGTGTTTCCAGTCTTGGCTCAGCTTCTCCTTGTTATAGGATTTCTATTATCTGTTGCACTTTTATCTCTGCACCTTCTCTGTATGTGTTGTGTAGGTGTCGCTGTGGGGTTGATTTTCTAAAAGTGGAGAATGCAAAATCTGCACCAGATTTTGCACTTTCCATTTTTAGTGTGTGCGTGTGTGTGTGTGTGTATTTTGTAACTGTCTTCATAGATTGGAAAAGGCAGAGTCAAATCGCAACCTACGGTATTTCTAGGATATAATCAAAGCTTCCTTTATGAATGTAGAACAAATACTCCGTCCAAAAATGGAAATGGGGCTTGATGATTGCTCTGCGTTTTATATATTTTGTGTGAATGGAGAAGTATTTTTATTATACAATTTATAACATGCGACCAAGTGTGTGTTTTTGCGTTTCATGAATTTCTAGCAGCTTCCTGATATGCACTATAATAATATTCACATGTAGAATATATATATATATATATATATATATATATATATATATATATATATATATATATATATATATATATACATTAGAGCTGCACGATTCTGGCTAAAATGAGAATCACAATTTTTTTGCTTAGAAGATAGATCACGATTCTCGCGGCGTAACATCATCTTTCACATTAAAACAAAAAAAATTGGGCTAACTTTACTGTTTTTTTATTCATTGAAGTGTATTTTTCCCAAAAAATTGCGTTTGAAAGACCGCTGGACAAATACATTGTGACATAAAATATTGAAGCAATTGACATTTTATTCCCCAGGGTCTCTGCTAAAAAATATATATAATGTTTGGGGGTTCCAAGTAATTTTCTAGCAAAAAAAATATTGATTTTAACTTAAACAAGTGTCAGAAAAAGATTTAGACTTTAAGTGGTTAAACTTCCTGCATTTACACCTTGTTAAAAATCCAGGCAGTCTCCCAAGTTCTTTTCTTTGCACACAGTTTATCCCTTTTGATCTAATGCCGTGTACACACAAGCGGAAATGCCGCCAGCAAAAGTCCGATGAGAGCTTTTGGTCGGAAAATGCGACCGCGTGTACGCTCCATCAGACTTTTGCTGGCGGCATATCCGCCAGCAAAAGATTGAGAGCAGGTTCTCTATTTTTCCGACGGAAAAAGCTCCGGTCGGAAATTCCGATCGTCTGTGGCAACTCCAATGCACAAAATTCTGACACATGCTCGGAAACTATTTGACGCATGCTCAGAAGCATTGAATTTCATTTTCTCGGCTTGTCGTAGTGTTGTACGTCACCTCGTTCTTGACACTCGAAAGTTCAGAGAACTTTTGTATGACCGTGTGTGTGTGCAAGGCGAGCTTGAGTGGAATTCCGTCTGAAAAACCATCCAAGATTTTTATGACGGAAATTCCGCTCGTGTGTATGGGGCATAAGAGCCCTTTCACATTGAAGGCTCTTTTCAGGCACTACAGTGCTAAAAATAGCGCCTACAAAGCGCCCTGAAAAAGCAGCTCCATTCACTCCAGTGTGAAAGCCTGAGTGCTTTCACACTGGAGCGGTGTGCTGGCATGATGTCACAAAAAGTCCTGCCAGCAGCTTCTTTGGAGTGGTGAACACAGTGCTGATATACCGCCGGCAAAACGCTGCTGCGGTGGCGTTTTGCGGGTGGATTTAACCGCTTTTTGGCCGCTAGCGGGGCAGTTTAAACGCTAAAAATAGCGCCGCTTTACCGCTGACGCCCGGGGTGGCACAGTGTGAAAGGGCTCTAAGAAGGAAGAGTTAGTTACAATGTTTCATGTTAAAAACTTGGCAGACTGCCCAGATGTTTTCTTTTGACAGCTGAGTGAGCAGATAAGTCTTTCCACTTGTTGTATGAAAGAATCGGCAATCTCTGCAATAGAGATCGTCAGGGGGGTTGAATTGAGATCACGATTTTTTAACGATTAATTGTGCAGCTCTAATATACATTCTTACATTGTCTTTGCTTGGGATAAGTAAAATACATTAGCAACAAACAAATGCACAAGATTTTATTAGGAAAGCAGTGTGGAGGGGATGACATGGGGCAGTATGTACAGGAGAGGAGTGTGGAGGGGATGATATGGGGCGGTATGTACAGGAGAGGAGTGTGGAGAACATGACAGGGGCAGTATGTGTGAGAAAGGAGAGTGGAGGGTATGACCGTGAGCACTATGTACAGGAGAGGAGTGTGGAGAAGATGATGGGGGCAGTATGTGTGGGAGAGGACAGCGGGGGGTATCACATCGGGCATTATGTGCAAAAGTAGAGCATGTAGGGTACTTTGTATTATAATGTGTCCCTCATACTACTATGTGTCCTGTTATACTTGAACTTTATAATATAATGTGACCATTATACAGTTTACCAGACTGAAAGTGAGAGAATCTGTAACCTGGACACATACAGAAATAAAAATCCTTCTATAAAGAAAAACCTTTTTATTTCTGTCTGTGTTTCTGATGGAGATTTCCCCTCACTTCCTGTCTGGTAAAATGTTATCAGCAGGACAGGAAGTGAGGGGAAATCTCTCCATCGGAGCTGCTGGTAATAAAAGTGCAAACCTGATGGGTTCTAATCCTTCTCCACTCTGTGCAAAACTAAGAAAAAATGGTTCCCTGTACTTAAAGTTTTCCAATGATGATCTCTCCACTCTGATTACATTACAATGGAATGAAGAAGCCGATGATGATGGGAACATATAATATAATATAATATAATATAATATACAGATCTGGGAAGGTCAGGATGTCCCACCTAAGATCCCCAATTTGTATGTAAAGTTTTCCTGATCAAAATCTGAACTGAATAAAAGACATTTGTAATGATTAGAAGTGTGATTGTATTTGTAGGTGGGATGTTACTGTGAAGTCTTTAGAAGGTTATTCCCAATCTGGCATTTGTGTAAAAATTGATTATTTAACCATTTTGCTGCCACCAGGAAGTGTCTTATGTTGGCGGCAGCGTGGGGGGTTAAGCCTCGTACACACGATCAGATTTTCAGATGACCGAACGTCCGTTTTTAGTAGCATGCTGGTCTCATGTGGGAAGTGAAGAGGTTACTCACAATACGAAAATTTTCAACGTCAGAAGTGATGTATTGTGCTGAATAGTTTTGTATGTATTCTTTAGTTTCTGAGCATGCCTAGTCTTGCTCTTACGATTTTTTTTGTAAGAAAACTGTACTAATAAAAACGAAAATCGGATGTTGAGTTCACATCCAACAAAAATTTTATAGTCTGCACATCCAGCTTTTTGCCAGATGAAAAAGCAAAGCACCGTACTAATGATCCGAAAATCGGCAGACAGCTCATCGTATGAATTTTTCCATCCGATTTTTGTATCCTATGTATGGGCCTTTACATACATTCCCTTTCAGCTTTTGACTTTTAGATTGAAGTGATGCAGTGGCTGTACAGACCCCTGGAGGTGACCCCCCAATCATGTTTCCTGGGTTCCACTATTACACCTGCGGGCACAGGACCCACATGGTGTTACCAAGTAGAGAGGAAGGAGACCAGAGACCGTCCATTCACTGATCTACTCGGGAAGTGGTGAGGATTTTACCACTTCCGGTTTCAGCTGTCACTTCTCCTGGATACTGGCTGGGGAAGAAGCTAAGGGAGTGTAATCTGTGTTCTCATAGTGGATCAAATAGGCCCCTGATGGCTCATTAAAGAGAACCTGTCATAATAAATACACCATCACATAGGGGACCTATACCACCTATCTGATAGGATTAACATGAAAGCAGCACTGCACTGCATCTGAGCACCACAAACCAAAAACATTATTCAATTTGTTTTTTAAATTCAAAGCAAACTCCCCCGTCCCTTCCGTTACCAAATCTGATGGAACACCAGCATGCAGGTAGGAGGGTGTGCTTTTTTTTAACAAAGGTATTTTATTGTCATATAGGTTGAATAAAAAAGCATATCCATAGGTACAGTACATATCATCACATGGAATACATTTGTGTACATACAGGTCCAGAGAATACAGTGAACAAGTACAACATGCAGCAAAAGCTCGCATACAGGGTATCATGTAGACTAGATTAATACAATCTGTGTATGTGTCTAGTAGTATACCTTTTACAGTTACCTATCTTAGGATGTGAGGTCCTCACCAGTACGCTACTCAGAGGTCCATGGGGGCCCAAACTTTTTCATATTTCCACTTACAGCCTCTGTTGAAATATGTAATCCTATACATGAGTAGTGCAGCTTTGATCAGTGCCTTCCAGGAGGAGATGGAGGGGGGTCTGGTAGGATCCATTTGAGGTGGATTTCTTTTTTAGAATAAAAGAATAGGTATGCAATTTAGTAGTTTTAAATGGTGTAGTCTTTGCTCGTCATCGTGAACTCCCAGTAATTCCAACTCAGGTGACATTGGGAGCGTCAGTTGCAGTCTGGAATTAACTTCCCTAAAGACCTTCATCCAGTAAGTGGGAATGACAGGACAGTCCCAGAACATGTGAAGAAGGTTCCTATATGTGCTTTACATCTGGGACACTCGGGGTCTTTGTCTGGGTACATCCTGTGAAGTCTTTGGAGCGTATAATATATCCTATGCAAAAAAATTTGGTATTCGCTTATCTCTAGAGGAGATAACTAATTTGAGGCCATACTCCAGGCAGTCCTCCCATCCCTCCCTATCTAGTGAGGGTATGTCGTAAGAGGGTGTGCTTAGCTGAGAAAAACAAAAATAGAGGTAATCTCCACACTCAGGATAGCATAAGGTTGCAGCCTCCCCTATTCAGTTCCCCACAGGAACTTACAAGGTTTAAACACAGAACAAGTTGGGGTGATTGGCGCTACCTTCCTAGCTGTCACATGGGGGTGAGTAAACCAATAATATGTGAATAAAAAAGGAAATATATAAAAATGTAACTCCCTATAAATCAAACACAAAGGGGAGAAGAAAAGGGGGGTAAACCCCAATAGTGCAATCCGCATGCAATTGTGTAAACAATAATATTAAAAGCCTAGTGAACTATACATGTACAATCAGATGTATAGATAAATTATTAAAATATAATTCAAGTGATATTAGTCACAATGTTAAAACCAAGAATCCTCAAAAAGCTATCAAATGATTTCAAAAATTATGTGATAACACAAAAAATCTTTGTATATATACAAAACAACAAGTCCCAAGTGTGAAAAAATCCCAAATTGATATGTAAAACCATAAAATTCCATGGTGAAAAAATAAATAGTTAAAAAGCAATACAATAGTGCAAACAGTTTGTATGTGAGGCAAAATGGCCAAGTGTCCAGAAGCTTTCAAGTGACTTTTGTGTTCAGCAAAAAAAACGGGGGACTCATGTGCTCCCCCCCAATGGGTCCCCACTCACCAACTCCCTATACCTCTACAGGGGTAATAGACATTCAGGGTAGCTTTGGATGATGTCCCTTGGTGGCGCCGCTCGTAGTCAGTCTCCAGGTTATGGTAATCTGAACGGTCTACGCAATATTATCCATCCCGCAAGGGCATCCAGAGGGGTTTCACCGGTTCCAAAGATTTCATCAGGGATGGATCCTCATGGAGAAAGATAAGGCTCCCATAGTGTAGTATAACGTACTTTTTTTATTTAAAATAAATAAATTTAAAAGCAAAATGTAAAAACTTTCCATGACTAAAGAAGTATTCCAATGGTAAAGTGTGTAGGGCTCACCAGTTCACAGCATGCGTATCAGGTGCGTTCCAGCCCCCTACTTCCGTGACAGAGATGACGTAAAAGCGTAGCCCTGCCTTACGCATTTCGTCATTGGACATTATCAAAGGCGGTACTACCCTGTTACGTCTGACATCTAATATAGCGAGCAATCATGCGGGGCTCCTCCCCCTCCCATAGACCTGGCAAATAGTAACTGTGGTTGCCATCAAGGGGCGTACATACCAAATGAACCTCTATGTGGCATATGAATTAAATGCGCGCGCGTATTAGCAGCATCATCCCGCAAGTCAGGGCAGATAAAGTTGTAATTAAAAAACTCCTGCATCTCGCTCACTTGATGCTACAAATATCAAATAAGGATAAAAAGAACATCATAAACGATCATGAATGGGTATAACAAATGCAGTCATGCGTGTAGATGTAAAACTAAAAAGGGGTGGGCATAAAGACATCAATATACAGGTCCCAAGTGGTGGACTGAGGTAATGCAGTGTGAATAATTCCAGACATTACCTGGTAAAACTATAGTAAAGTGCATGATATTGGAAAATGAAATGAAGGGTAAGGTCTCTAGTGACATAAGGATATAAATAAATATAGGAGGATAGTAACATACCCAAAACTTAATCAGGTATTGGTGTGGATGAATGTGCAAAAACACTGAATTAGTAAGTAGAATATAAAATATGAAATATAAAGGCTAGAGCAGCCAGACAAGAACCTACACTGCCAACCCCCCATATCTATGGTCAAAAGTAGCAATACTCACTGAAGACAATAGGGTTAATAATTTCCAATCATAGAAGTGTACTAATGCTACCCGGTAGCATGACAACTGAGATCGTCCCCCTACCCATAAAAGGTTACATAGGGCGTAGTGGACTCAGAAAGACCTTACTAAGGCATGGATCTAATACATTGAAGGCCTACGCCATAGATCTATATGTAATCATACATTAATAAATTGGTTTAACAAAAAATGGGATGGTAACAAAGACCACCCATAAAGGCTGCAACACATGAGACAATGGTAACCCACAGTGCAGAGTTATGGATTGGCTAAAAAGCAATTTAGATCTATGTCTAAATTCAGCCCTTTGGGGGCAAGAGACCCTACCTGGTATATAAAGCTGGTTTCATTTCTGGAGATGAGGGAGGGGGGAAATAAACAAACCCTCATCTCCAGAAATGAACCCGGGGGGGAACTCATCTGATAGGTGGCACCTTGGAGCTTACCAGGACTGAGAACTCTCATCCAGCCACCATGGCACAGAGCGGGATGTCTGAGCCGCCCATCACCAGCGTTGTCACCTTCTCATCCTCCCCAGAAATACCAGCTCTATGAAGACTGGGAACCTCCAGAGCCTGCGTCTGGATCAAGGAAACTCTGTGCTGCTTCATCAATTTCCTTTCCATCTCTTCTGAGAGCGCAGAGATATGTTGGTGTCACATAATAAATTGGATGGATGGTGATTTGTACATCCTCTATTATAGTCAGGACTAAAAAAATAACAATGTAAAAAATGTTTCTTTAGCCCTGTTAACCACTTCAGCCCTGGACAATTTGGCTGGCCAAAGACCAGAGCACTTTTTGCGATTCGGCACTGCGTCACTTTAACTGACAATTGCACGGTCGTGCGACGTTGCACCCAAAACAAAATTGACATTTTTTTCCCCCACAAATAGAGCTTTCTTTTGGTGGTATTTGATCACCTCTGCGGTTTTTATTTTTTGCGCTATAAACAAAAAAAGCGACAATTTTGAAAAATGTTTTACTTTTTGCTATAATAAATATCCCCCCCCAAAATACATAAAAAACATTTTTTTCCTCAGTTTAGGCTGATACGTATTCTACTACATATTTTTGTTAAAAAAAAAAAATAGCATTTATTGATTGGTTTGTGCAAAAGTTATAGCGTCTACAAAATGTGGGATAGTTTTATGGCATTTTTATTAATTAATTATTATTAATAATTGTTTTTTACTAGTAATGGTGGCGATGAGCAATTTTTATTGAATTTAGGAATTTATGGAATTTAGGGGGACCCCCCACGTCATTTTTTTTTAAATTTTGGTTTGGGGTTCCCCTGTGGGGAATTTCCATGGAGTTTTTATCAATGAACTTTTATGTGTATTGTCGGACCGGCAATTCATTAATAGCCGCAAGTAGTTTTAAATGACTTTTTTCCTTTGAAATGTCATTTTGCTGTCAGACTGTTCTAAACACGGGAAACATGCGCCCCTTTACAGGCATACTATAGACACCCCCCAGGTATGAAATTTAAAGGGATATTACACTTTTATTGTTTGACTTTAAGCATTAAAATCACTGCTCCTGAAAAAATGTCAGTTTTTAAAACTTTTTTTGCATTCATCCATGTCCCCTGGGGCAGGACCCAGGTCCCCAAACACTTTTTATGACAATACCATGCATATAAGCCTTTAAAATTAGCACTTTTGATTTATCATGTTCGTGTCCCATAGACTTTAATGGTGTTCGCGTGTTCGAACAAATTTTTTGCCTGTTCGCAAGTTCTGGTGCGAACCGAACAGGGGGTGTTCGGCTCATCCCTAATGGCCATGCACGTTTTCTTTTTTTTTAATAGCCCCCTTAGTGTTGTCAGTCTGCAAAATAAAGAACAGTTAGTGGTATTACAGGATAGAAACATTCACAAAAAATGACTTGTTGAAGGTTCACATTTAAAAAAATCACTCTGCAGTCTAGAGTCCCCGGTAGGTTACAAAACAGTTCAGCATCTTAAACCCATAGCCTTGTCTGCTTGCCGACTGTATAAAAGATATACGGCGACCCTGCTATGCCAGATCATGTACATCATCTGACACTTTTGGGTAGGGGGTGCACTCGCTTCCGCTATCCCATACTTTGCAGACCCTATATCTTTTGCACAAACCAATCAATATACGCTTAGGGTTAATGTACACGGGGCGTCTTTACAACCTCTCCTGAACGATTTAACTTGAAGATAGTAACCCACATTTAAAACGTCCATTTTGCCATGTTTACATGCTGCATTTAGCCACGTTTTTTGTTTAGAAGCGTTTGAAAAACTATATATATTTTTTTAAATCAAAGTAGCCAACCATGCCTGTAAACGAAACACTGCTAAACACGAGTTACCGCGTTTAGCCATGTTTGGCGTCTGAAATGTTGGAAACTTTGGCGTCTGAACTCATTTTTTTGCCTTCAAAGAAAAGCCTATAAAACGAAACTGCCTAAAAACTCCATTAAACGAACCTGTGTACATGAGAAAGCATGAGATCAAAAAAATAAAATTTATCTCACGCTGTCCAGAACAAAAAAAAGCAGTGTTTATGCCTGCCAAAACCGGAAGTGACGTCATGGCATTACTTTCGGCCTCCCAGGACCATGGAGATGGCTGGGGACAATCTGGACCATTGCCAACTATATAATAACCCAGCGGTACCACCAAAATGGATCCCGGGTTCCCCGATCGAGAGGCTCCGGCAGGTGATGTCCCCTCCCGCCGCCTGTAAAAGGAATTTGGCGGCTAATTGGCCACTAGGATGGCTTTTATATCAAAGGAAATCCCTGGCTGAAAAATAACAATACTGGGATGATTCCTGTAGCTGCAGGCAACATCCTGATATTACAACTGAAAGTCAAGGACATCCTATGATGTCCATCTGGTGGGAAGTGGTTAACCAACATGTGCTACAACATATGACCTGGTCAAGAAGGCTAAAGACAAGGAGTTTTATATTGAGCACATCCTAGGACTCCCCTTGTAATGTGCAACTCCTTAACTCGTTATAAAAGTTGTCCTTGGGTTGTATAATATGTATAATATGTACACTACCTGCAAGTCTCTGGAGAACAACCTGTGCCTCCTCACAGCTCCTTACTGCTCTGCAGCTGGCAATGAGATCAGCTATGTGGGCAATCCAGAGGAAGGGGTGACCTCGCTCCCCTGGTATTGTGCTTGGGCCTTTGAGTGGCTGCTGGACCTGGGCACCATCACACGGGAGCAGGCCATGTGTTCCTCCATACCTGGTATTCTCGTGAATAGAGAGAGATTGTAAGGTATAAGAGTATAGGGGGAGACTCTGTCAGCTGTATGAACAAAGTGATGGTGTCACTTTAAATCTTCCATTGTACTGTACCACCGCTGGGATCCGCAAGCCGATGGAGTGGAGTTCCACACTGAGGAGAACCTGATAGGAAGAGACCACAGAGTAGAGATATAACCGTACAGAATGGCTTACATGAAAGAGGAAATGGGAGGATCTTGAGGGAATCGGCTTCTGGGTGTTGGCAGTGGTACCATATGGTGGAATATTGAGTTAGAGCAAAAATAGAGTTTCTTTTTTAATGAGGGTATCCTATACCATCTGACATGTCCTCCTTTTCTTTATATGATCAGAAATGTTCCAGAAATCGGATCCCAAAAACTCAAAATGGTGTGCTCTATATATCTGTGCCACAGCATAATGGATCTGTGCCCGCTGTCACCGAGTATAACGAACCTGAGGCTATCCTAATACAGAATGGATCTGTGCCCGCTGTCCCCGAGAATGAAGAACCCGAGGCTATCCTAGTACAGAATGGATCTGCGGCCGCTGTCCCCAAGAATGAAGAACCTGAGGCTATCGTAATACAGAATGGATCCGTGCCCACTGTCCCCAAGAATGAAGAACCTGAGGCTATCCTAATACAGAATGGATCTGTGCCCGCTGTCCCTGAAAATGAAGAACCTGAGACTATCGTAGTACATAACTGGTCTTTGCCCGCTGTCGCCCCCAGAATGCATCCAGTGCCACCTTTGTCCTGACTGGAGATTCTGTCACATACAAGTCTATGCATGACACAGACGGACCTGTAGCCAATATATCATCAGATTCAGGCACTGGAAGGAATGAGAGATATATCTTGTACTGTGTACAATGTGAAGCTGTATACTTCTATACTTAGTGATGGTCAACTTGAAAACTATAACTAAAGTGTGGTCCTGACACTTCCAGAGGGCTGCACTGTAGCAGCATATTTTTCATGCATTGAGGGGCATTGCATCAAGTTAGCAGCTATAACCTCAATGCCCAAAAACTGCTGCATTTTTTGCAATGTTCTATCAATTCACAATGATGAAGTTAGGAGCACAATACCCCAGCAGTGGTGTCAGTGAGTGCAATAATGGCCCCTGTCACTCAGTAAGTGCAATGACCCCCTGCATTGGTGTCGGTGGATGCAATATCACCCCCCACCACACACACCCCATTGGTGTTGGTGACCCCATTGCTTTTGCAAATAAAATTAATCCCCCCCTTTTTCAATTGCCCATAAAATCCCACTTTTTTGAGGTTTATTATATGTATCCCCCCTCCCCACATTAGTGATGACTTGCCCAATTGCACACTCCGGTGCTGCTCCTCTCTCAGTCCACCGGATGGAAGTTTACCTGTCCTGTCTCAGAATGCAGTCTATCCTCCAGTGCCTAGTGCTGAAACACAACAACGTTCTGCCACCTAAATGGCATACCACACACAGAGGACTGATGGGCTGCAAGAGACCCTCCGGCCACAATGTGGCCATCTATACCGTCCTCTCCCTGTATTGTACAGTTTACATGTTTTGTCCAAAATGTCTCTAAATTCCTACTATTAACTTGTATATAACTTATTCCTTGTCCTAAAGCTTTAAATGAAAACTTTTTAATATTTTGAAAATAAGTATATAGTTTTAAACAGTTTTTTTTTTTTTTTTTAATAAAATATTTGTATTACAAAAAATGTTTAGTAGACCAGAGCTCCACCGAGTATACTGGATATAAGGACACATTTTATTGAAAATGTTTGCCAATTTACCTGGCAGGAAAAAATAAAATCTTATTAAATTTTTTTTTTCTTTTCTGACTAAAAAAAAGTAATGTACACACAACCATTATATAGAATATTTATTTCCTTTTTAATGTTTTAGTGGTTCTTTCGTCGGCCTCTCCAGCACAGATTGTGGGATATGACTGAGCAATTTACTAAACTTCCAAATACTACGACATATCCTGGAGGAGGGGGGAGGGGAGTCTGTACTCTGGGTTACACTTTGATCTGATCGTCCTTCCTAGGAGCCGATGAAGATTACCTGTTAGAACATCTTCTGTGCTCCTCTCTGGTTTAGTTTCACTTCATCATTGGAGCCAGGCTATCCTGAATATTATGGCATAAACTCCACCTACTGCCATTCTATCGCAAGCTCTGACTAGCCAATCAGGACATTTCATCGGACAGTTGAATGGCAGTTGGTGGAGTTTAGCCACAGAGTCCAGGAAAGTCCGGCCACAGTAAAGTGAAACTGAATCAGAGAGGAGCACAGATGATACTTTTCTGGTAATAACCGTTCTCTTGTTCTGCTCAGCCTTGGGTACGACTTTCAGTTTTTGGGAGTTTAAAGCCCAAATCCAAACACAACAAACACCCCCCTAGTTGTGCTTTTTGAGTCTAAATGGAACAAAGGAGCAAAAAATCAGAAACTGAACACCACAAGGATGTGGAAAGGAGGGAATTTTACACAATGATTGCAACATTTGTTACCATTTTGAATACATCATAAAATATACAATTTTATATAGAAATTATAATGTTGCTGAACATTCTTAACCGCTTCAGCCCCCGGAAGATTTTACCCCCTTCCTGACCAGAGTGTTTTTTGCGATTCAGCACTGCGTCGCTTTAACTGACAATTGCACGGTCGTGCGACGTGGCTCCCAAACAAAATTGACGTCCTTTTTTTCCCACAAATAGAGCTTTCTTTTGGTGGTATTTGATCGCTTCTGTGATTTTTATTTTTTGCGCTATAAACAAAATAAGAGCAACAATTTTAAAAAAAACGCATTATTTTTTGAAATTTGCTATAATAAATATCCCCCAAAAATATATAAAAGAACATTTTTTTTTTCTCAGTTTAGGCCGATACGTATTCTTTTACATATTTTTGGTAAAAAAAAAATTGCAATAAGCGTTTGATTGGTTTGCACAAAAGTTATAGCGTTTACTAAATAGGGGATAGTTTTTATTAATAATTTTTTTTTTTTACAAGTAATGGCGGCGATCAGTGATTTTTTTTTTTATTGTGACTGCGACGTTATGGCGGAAATGTCGAACATTTTTGACACATTTTTGGGACCATTGTCATTTATACAGCGATCAGTGCGATTAAAAATGCAATGATTACTGTGTAAATGACAATGGCAGTGAAGGGGTTAAGTATGTCCTAGGGGAGTGATTACTAACTGTAGGGGGGATGGGCTAGCTGTGTCATTACTCTGATCACTGCTCCCGATTACAGGGAGGTATGATCAGTGACACTTGTCACTAGGCAGAACGGGGAGATGCTGTTTAAATCAGCATCTCCCCGTTTCGTTCTCTCCATGAGGCGATTGCGGGTATCCCTGTGGCGACCGAGTCCGCGGGACCGGCAACCCGACTCACGGAGCTCCCGGCTGGCACACGCACGCAATGGCACGGCAGGGAATTCAAATGGACGTACCTGTAAGTCCATTTGCCCAGCCATGCCATTCTGCCGACGTATATCGGTGTGCGCCGGTCGGGAACCGGTTAAGTGACAGTAAATAATATCCTTATTAGAATTTTAAAAAAAATCCATAAACATCCTCTACTTAAAGGAGAAGTATAACCAAAGCTCGTCTGGCTGTACTTCTATGGATCACTGAAGTGAAGTTGGTTTTGCACTCTTGTGACCCGTTTTCAGCAGACAGAAGGCTGAAGTCCTCTCCCTGCTGAGGTCACAGAGTCAGTCCAGGCTCGGCGTCAGCACAACAGTGGAGTCTGGATCCGCCAGGTGCCTGGACCAACACCCGGCTCATCCCATCTATCAGTGAGCCGCTAAGAGCCTGAGCCGGCCGCCCCTCCACAGCCCAGCACTCCAATGGGGGGGGGCAGAGCAGAGAGCTGTGACTGACAGTCTGCATCTCTCTGCTCGGGGATCTCTCAGAACCGAGCGATCGGCTGTGTTCGATCACTTGGTTCTCAGTGCAGAGGCATTAGGGGACAGATGCAGCATCCACCTAGGTAAGTAGTATAAATCTGCAAAAAAGCCCAAACCCCATACTTCTCTTTTAATGGCCCTGTAATCAGTGTGTTATGTAATCCTTGTAACATCCTCTAAGAGCTCCTGAACCTCTCCTTTTCCACCCCCTCACTTCTATTTGTTTGAAACAAGCAGTGCATGTTCTTTGCGGTCATGTACTTACCGTTATGCATCCTACACATCCCATAATTCATCTCCAGAGCGACAAGAGAAGGGTGACAGTGGGACCATGGAGAATGAATGTATCCACCCTCCAACAGGAAATCAGATCACAGCAGCAATTTAAAATGAATTTGAATATTTGGAGGAGCCTGAGAGCAATAGAAGGTTCTTTTCTAAGTTGAGAATACAGTGGTGATCTGTCCATTAGGGGCGCACTGGTGCCACCCCCCCCCCCCCCCATCTGGCCCACTGATCTACATACAGGGTGCCGTACGCATTGATTCCAATTGGGGGAAGGGGGATTGAAGCAGGTGATTAGAGCCAGAGTCTCTAATTGGCTTCAAAAAAGGGTGGGATCGAGGCGCAGAGCACTGAGCCCACCCAGTTGTGTGACAATAGTGAATGAATATCCGCTATTATCACACTGATTCTCCTCCTGGCCAATCAGGAAGCGGCTCGTGATTGGCCGAAAGGAGAAGCCATCCTATTGGCCAATGAGGAGGAGAGACATCCCGAGACACGGAGAGACTGAGGGGGAAGCTGCCACTGCCTGTCATCACAGGGTGAGTGAGCTGGGGGGGAGTTGGTGCGGGGTGGGCTGGAGTGAAGAGGGGGTGTCAGGTCCGTCTGCCATATCCTGTTCGTGCAGTTACCAGTATATAGGGAGGGCTAAAAGATTGAAGGAACACGTCTACAATATTTCTGTGAGCTTCACTCTCAGAAATATGATGAAGATCCCTCCAATATGACTTTTTCTGGGGCATAAAAAAATTGGAGAGGCCGTGATAAAATTAAAGTGGTTGTAAAGTCAGAAGGTTTTTTTTTATCTTAATGCATTCTATAAAATAAAATAAAAATAAAAAGATAAAAAGTCTTCTGTGTGCAGCAGCCTCCCAATACTTACCTGAGACCCCTCTCTATCCAGTGATGTCCACGAGTGCCTCAGCTTTCCGGGACTCTCCTCCTGATTGGCCGAGACACTGTAGTGGTGCCATTGGCTCAGACTGAGCCAATCAGGAGAGAGAGTGGGCAGAGCTGCTCCATGTCTGAAAGGATACATGGAGCTGCAGCTCGGCTTGGGTGCCTCCATAGCAAGCTGCTTGCTGTGGGGGCACTCAACAGGCAGGGAGGGGCTCATTTACACTTGCCTCATCTTCAACACACATTACTGGATAGTTTACACTTTAAAACAAGGCTTCTGACACGCTTTGTTAAAGCTCTCTGAACGCCAGTCAAAGCTCCTGTCACTAAATAAAGTGGTTGGCTTACATTCCTGTTTACACCTTGCTTTGGATTTGCTTCAAAAATTCTACCCCATGTCACTTTAGTGGTGCTTCAAAGCCTCCATAGAAGTCTATAGCAAAGCTCGCTTGAAGCCCCACCAAAGCCTCATCGCAGCACCAAGCAAAAGCAAGGTGTAAACAGGACTGTAAGCTAACCATTTTATTTAGTGACAAACCATGATAAACCATGTGACAAAAAAACAAGAGTCCTCCAATATGAATGAGAAATCTTGAAAATCCTCCAATAGAAGGAAGATGAATGGACCAAAACACTCTGTGTTGTGACTTCCTCCTGTGACTGACAGACAATAGTGAATCCACAAGCAATGCACATTTATCAGCTGTACAAGTTTGTGTCTAACACCCAGCCGGGGCCTTTTCCTCCAGGAAACCTCAAATGGCAGATCGACCCACAGACACCCTCCATACACCACTATAGACTGCTGATCATGAGGATGGTTGGAGAACCCGGCATTCAAATCCACACTCCACAATGATGATCATACCAGCCCTTCTCCCAGTTCCAGCAATTGTCTTCTCCCTACCGCTGCACGACAGGGGAACCCAATGTGCGATCGCGGGCACGAGAGCCAGAATGGGGATTTAAAACACACAAATCCCCGTTCTGACAGGAGAGAAGAGACAGATCTGCTGTTCCTAGTAATTAGGAACAGTGATATGTCTCCTCCCCCAGTCAATCCCATCCCCCACAGTTAGAAACACTCATGAGGGAACACATTTAACCCCTTGATCACCCCCTAGTGTTAACCCCTTCCCTACCAGTGACATTTACACAGTAATCAGTGCATTTTATAGCTCTGATTGCTGTAAAAAGGTCAATGGTCCCAAAAAAGTGTCAAAAGTGTCTGATCTGTCCGCCGCAATGTCGCAGTTCTGCTAAAAATCGCAGATCACCGCCATTACTAGTAAAAATAATAAAAATTCCATAAATATATCCCCTATTTTGTAGGCGCTATAACTTTTGCGCAAACCAATCAATACACGCTTATGCCCCGTACACGCGGTCGGACTTTGTTCAGACATTCCGACAACAAAATCCTAGGATTTTTTCTGACGGATGTTGGCTCAAACTTGCGGTCACACAAAGTTGTCAGAAAATCCGATCGTTCTGAACGCGGTGACGTAAAACATGTACGTCGGGACTATAAACGGGGCAGTAGCCAATAGCTTTCATCTCTATTTATTCTGAGCATGTGTGGCACTTTGTCCGTCGGATTTGTGTACACACGATCGGAATTTCAGACAACGGATTTTGTTGTCGGAAAATTTTATATCCTGCTCTCAAACTTTGTGTGTCGGAAAATCCGATGGAAAATGTGTGATGGAGCCCACACACGGTCGGAATGTGTTTTTTTTTTTTTTTTTATCAAAAATATGTAGAAGAATACATATTGGCCTAAACAGATGAAGAAATTTGTTTTTTTTTTTGTTTTTTTTTTGTAGAATATTTAATATAGCAAACAGTAAAAAATAATGTTTTTTTTTAAATTGTCGGTCATTTTTTGTTTATAGCGCAAAAAATAAAAAACGCAGAGGTGTACAAATACCCCCAAAAGAAAGCTCTATTTGTGGGGAAAAAAAGAAAAGGATGCCAATTTTGTTTGGGTACAGCATCACATGACCACGCAATTGTCAGTTAAAGCGACGCAGTGCCGTATCGCAAAAAATGGCCTCGTCATTAAAGGGGAAATCTTCCAGGGCTGAAATGGTTAAAGTGGTAAGATAAATTTGGTACCAGAGACCGGAGAGTTCTCTACAAGCACCACCTCCCCTAAATATATTTAGAAAAGTACCAAGAAACAAAATTGGGAGTTTTGAGGTGCAAAAAAATCAAATCAAATTGATATTAAGAACTTCATAATTTTATTTGAACAAACATGGTTCAAAAAAATGAATAAAGTTTAAAACCAGAACATGAAAAGTCATGCGGTCACAATACAAAAGTTGGTTGCCTCTACATGTTTCGCCATAATCATGGCTTCTTCTGGAGCTTTTGTAGGATCTTTACACAATGTCACTAAAAGAAATAGACAATAAATTCGAAGAAAAAGGAGAAGACACGAGTAACACACAGAGACCCCGAGGGGTCTGTCAAATGTACAATTCATATATTTACATGGTTACAATAATATATAGATCGTCTGATGGATGTACTCTCACCCCAAATGTGATTAAGATTCAAAGGACCCTCCAGGCCCACCAAGTGGTCCAATGAGGTATTAGTGTGCCATAAAAGGGGGGGACAGAAGCCCTAAATTTATTTTCCTGGTTAGTTATCAGCTCAGTGGGGATCTCTCCCTGCTGATCCCCGCTGAAAAAATGGGTGACAGGTCCATGTCCGCTGATGTAGAGCAGACACAGCCCCGCTGGTCTCTATCAGGCTGTCAAATGGAAACAGACCGCCTGTCGGTTTCTATCCAACTGTCATCCGTTCCGATCCCCATCCGTCTGTTTTTAGCAGACTGGATCAGATGACGGTGGGTGTCCGCTGACATCCGCCGCTCCATAGAGAGCAATGGATGGACTGATTGATCTGTCAGTGTGAAAGGGGCCCAACACATCTCTGCTCTGTACCCACTTGATGTTCACCTCCTACCCCCAGTACATCACTGTACCCCACCCCCACTTTCACCCCGTGACCACTGACCTGAACATAGAAGGCAGTCTGTGGTGCCCACAGCATCTCCCCCTGCACCTCAGTTCACTTCAGCTGCAGTTCACTGTGCATGGAGGGGGATGGGAGGGGGCAACTGGAAACTCTGTGTTGCCCCCTATGGGATCTCCTTCCGGCTATCATTTCACTTTCCGAGTCTATATAGTGGAGAGGGGAGGGGCCTCTGCCCCGGACAGGTATCGGCTTCAGTGTACAAGCAGAGCGACTCAAGAGTGAAGCCGATACCTGCCCGGGTCAGAGGCCCCTCCCCCTTCCACTATATAGACTCGGGAAGTGAAATGATAGCCGGAAGGAGATCCCACAGGGGGCACCACAGAAAAAATAATAATTCACAGTTAAAGTAGTTGTAAACCCTTCCATATACCCAGTGAAGTGATTGGCCTCAGGTGATACACAAAGATGAAACAAATCCTCCCACATAAGTTGTACCTATTTATCTGAAGTCTTCTCTTCTCAACAGCTATTCAAAGTGCTGAATTTATAAAGCTTGTTTGAAAGTTCAGAAAAAAAGGGGGTGGAGAGCTGAAATTACACACTGCAGAGTTTATTTATTTATTACGGGTACTTATATAGTTTATGCAGCCATTTACATATGTATTGTATAGTTACATCCATCCATCAGTTCCTGCCCTCAAGGAGCTTACAATCTAAGGTCCCTAATGCACATTCATACATACACATATTGGGGCCAATGTGGAGACAGTTATCCTACCAGCATGTCTTTGGAGTGTGGGAGGAAACCGGAGTACCCGGAGGAAACCCACGCAGGCACAGGGAGAACATACACCTCCAGGCAGGTATTATCCTGATTGGGGTCTGAACTGACAACCCCAGTGCTGCTAGGATGGAGTTCAGTGAGGAGAGCTCTGAGAGCTGATTGGAGGGGAGAGACACCCCCTTCACACAGCACACAGGAACAGAGCTGAGGCTGTCAATCTTCTGGGAGGTCCCTCCCCTGTCACCATTTTGTTCTTGGTGTCCGAAAAACTTGTCAGAAGTGACTCGTGCTGATGCAGAGGAAGGAAGCAGCAGACAGAAATGACACTTAGTGCTCTGGAATGACACACTATAGAGGGATATGTTGTTGTCATATTTCATGTCTGATTTACTACAACCACTTTAACTCTAAAATGATGTCCTGTAGGGATTGGTAAAGCACAACTCCAGGCAAAAAGTTTAATTTGCAGTGGGACTCCGCCTGCTGGAGGAGGAGTGAAGGGCAATACCATTAAACAGTGGTTCTTCTCCCAGGCCTTCAGCCAGCTGCAGATCCTTTAGCCTCCCATAGGGCCCCCAAACTCCCATAGTGGCACACAGTGCCCCCTCAGAGCTCTCAGCCTTCACAGTGCCCCCTCAGAGCTCTCTGAAATCAATGGGCAGCGTCGCTGAAATGCCGGCACAGCACCGCTACAGCGAGCACTTTTAACCCTTTTTTGCCTTCTGGCTGGGGGTAAAGGCGCCCCGCTAACGGCCGAAAAGGGCACAAAAACTATGGTAAAGCGCTACTAAAAATAGTGGCGCTTTACCGCCGACGCCCCAATGCCCCAGTTTGAAAGTATCCTTTGTGAAAATGTCCAAATTGGGCCCAAAGTGTCAATATTTTGTGTGGCCACCATTATTTTTCAGCACTGCCTTAACCCTCTTGGGCATGGAGGTCACCAGAGCTTCACAGGTTGCCACTGGAGTCCTCTTCCACTCCTCCATGACGACATCACAGAGCTGGTGGATGTTAGAGACCTTGCACTCCTCCATCTTAGGATGCCCCACAGATGCTCAATAGGGTTTAGGTCTGGAGACATGCTTGGCCAGTCCATCACCTTTACCCTAAGCTTCTTTAGCAAGGCAGTGGTCATCTTGGAGGTGTGTTTGGGGTCATCATCATGTTGGAATACTGCCCTGCGGCCCAGTCTCTGAAGGGAGGGGATCATACTCTGCTTCAGTATGTCACAGTACATGTTGGCATTCATGGTTCCCTCAATGAACTGTAGCGAGACTTTCGGCGCCTCGTTTGTCCTCCGTACTGCGCCTGCGCAGTACAGGGCGGACACTTTTGGATAGGGGACTGTATTCGACAAGACACCGGCAGCACTCATACAGCCCCAGACCATGACACTCCCACCACCATGCTTGACTGTAGGCAAGATACACTTGTCTTTGTACTCCTCACCTGGTTGCCGCCACACACGCTTGACACCATCTGAACCAAATACGTTTATCTTGGTCTCATCAGACCATGGGACATGGTTCCAGTAATCCATGTCCTTAGTCTGCTTGTCTTCAGCAAACTGTGGGCTTTCTTGTGCATCATCTTTAGAAGCGGCGTATGGTCTGAGCACTGACAGGCTGACCCCCCATCCCTTCAGCCTCTGCGCCTCTGCAGCAATGCTGGCAGCACTCATACGGCTATTTCCCAAAGACAACCTCTGGATATGATGCTGAGCACGTGACCTCAACTTCTTTGGTCGACCATGATGAGGCCTGTTCTGAGTGGAACCTGTCCTGTTAAACCGCTGTATGGTCTTGGCCACCGTGCTGCAGCTCAGTTTCATGGTCTTGGCAATCTTCTTATAGCCTAGGCCATCTTTATGTAGAGCAAGTTGATCACAATTGATAAGTGAATGCCCTTACCGGAAACGGTGTACCCCCTAAGTAGCGAGTTCTAAATCACAAGCAGATATGGCCCTCTGCACGGGCTAGGTGGAACTCGTCTCACTTTGTAGCCTCACGTCCCCGTGATGGTCCAAGGCAAAAGGGACACTTCCATTTGGAATTGCAAACAATTATAGCTCTCAGCACAGGCTGGATGGAACTCCTCTAACTTCGTAACCTCATGTCCTCGAGATGGTCCAAGACTGAGACACTTCCGGTCGGAGAAATCACTCGTTGGCTCGAAGGGCCGCAAGTGTAAAGAGGCAAAAAAATCCCGATAGTGTGATATCGTAAAAAAAGAATGTTTATTACTAAGGATAAAAGACAAACGCGGGGATTGGCGTCCTCCGCACAGTACATAAAGTTAGCCGGCAAAAATCTTTTAAAAGCGAACACCTGTGTACCAAAAAGATCGCATGGGGCGTGATGGCGTCAGTATGTAGCAAGGGTGGTGCTACGTACTGACGCCATCACGCCGCATGTTCGCTTTTAAAAAAAAAAAAAAAATCGCTGATCGCCGCCATTACTAGTAAAAAAAAAATTATTAATAAAAATGCCATAAAACTATCCACTATTTTGTAGACGCTATAACTTTTGTGCAAACCAATCAATAAACGCTTATTGCGATTTTTTTACCAAAAATATGTAGAAGAATATGTATCGGCCTAAACTGAGGAAAAAAAAATATATTTTTTGGGGATATTAATTATAGCAAAAAGTAAAAAAATAATGCGTTTTTTTCAAAATTGTCGCTCTATTTTTGTTTATAGCGCAAAAAATAAAAACCACAGAGGTGATCAAATACCACCAAAAGAAGGCTCTATCTGTGGGAAAAAAAGGACGTCAATTTTGTTTGGGTACAACGTCGCACGACCACACAATTGTCAGCGACGCAGTGCCGAATCGCAAAAAGTGCTCTGGTCTTTGGCCAGCCAAATGGTCGAGGGCTAAAGTGGTTAAATACCACCAAGAGAAAGTTCTATTTGTGTAGTTCATATGGGTACAGTGCTGCAGGACTGCGCAATTGTCATTCAAAGTGTGACAGCGTTGAAAATTGGCCTGGGCAGGAAGGGGGTGAAAATGTCCGGTGTTGAAGAGGTTAAATATAAAATGTAAACATTTAGAAAGTGACTTTTAAAATGACAGTACAATAGTAAAGCTTACATAAGATATCAGTGATTCGGTTTCTATCTAATGTACCCCCCTCCCCCATCACCCTCCACACTGATGAATTGTCTCTGTTCTCTCTGGATGTCCTCATGTCCTCTTCATGACTTGGTTCTCTCTGCACAGTCTGTATGACATTTCCGGTGAGGATAGAAATGGTGATCAGTGATTGGTACACATTGTATCCTTTTATTTCATGTCCTACAACTGTCACTCATCTCCTCCATACACCATAGACACGCCTCTCCGCTGCACAGCCCCGCCCCTTCATGCTAATAGCGCTCCTCCCCCGTCAGGCCCTGATTGGCTGCTGGTAATGAATAATAAGTAGCCATGTGCGCAGAGCCACGCCCAGCTACAGGATGGAAGCTGCTGATTGGAGGGTGGGCGGATACCTGCAGTTAGTGTGGGCGGGACTGAGTGTGAGAGAGAAGACACCGATCACCGGATACCGGGACCGGGGGGAGCAGAGAGAAACTGCTACTGGGGGAGGAGATAAAGATACAAAACATCCCCAATATAGATAAAAGAAACAGAGAAACATTTATTGCAGACAAATTTAGGATATAAAATATTTATAACTTACTATGATGTCAATCTATGACAATGACGTCACACCGATCACCAGACTAAATGTCTGACTCCATGTTATACAGAGGAGATCCGGATCAATAGATGTCATTCATAGAGAAGAGATCTGTCATTGGGGACACAAGATCTGGTGACACCGGGGATTTCCTCTCACTTCCTGTTTAGCGATGAGAAGAGCAGTGATGGGACATCCCCCCATACCACACTTCAGAATTTTTTTTAACCCTTCCTCACTATATCCAAAATCAGGAAAACGTTTTACCAATAGTTTTACTTTAAATCATGTGAAGACTCCTCCCCCCTGGCAGTGATAGTGTTACATGGTATAACACCCCCTTCTCCATGGCACTGACAGGGTTACCCCCTCTCCTCTCCAGCACTGATAGGGTTACCCCTCTCCCAGTGGCGTTGGGAGGGAGGGGCTGGAGCCCCGAGTGGGCCCCCAAAAAGCCCCGGGTGTCGGGCATTCATGAATCTATTATTAGCCCTAAACACGAGTGGAGATCTCATACTGCTCAATGCGGCCGCATTGTAATTCCCGCCTTCTGGAGTCTGCAGCGCCTATGATGGACATCCCACTGGTCCAATGCCGGGACCGCGGGACGTGTGACATCCATCATAGGTGCTGCAGGCTCCATAAGGCGGGAATTACAATGCGGCTGCATTGAGCAGTATGAGATCCCGGCTCGGCGCTCAGGCGGGCGGCTCTCCTGTCCTGATGGGCAAGCCGCACACTATGACTGAGCTGCAGGAGGCAGTCATGGTCAGCTGAAGTCAGATGTGTAATGGTCAGGTAGGTCGGTGTGTGTCAGGTAGGTCAGTGTGTGTCAGTGTAATGGTCAGTGTGGGTCAAGTAGGTCAGTGTGGGTCAGGTAGGTCAGTGTGGGTCAGTGTGTGTCGGGTAGGTCAGTGTGGGTCAGGTAGGTCAGTTTTTTGTGGTCAGCAATGATGGGGACTGGTAAGCCAGTCAGCAACTAGCAAGTGAGCTTACCCCCCCCTGGTGTCAGGCACAGACTGTGGGCTGAAGCCCATGGTCTTTTCCCCACCTAACAACGCCCCTTGGGGTAACACTATCAGTACCGGGGAGGAGAGGGGTAAACCTATGAGTACTGGGGAGTAGAGGGGTAACCCTATCAGTACTGGGGAGGAGAGGGGTAACCCTATCAGTGTCAGGGAGGAGAAGGGTAACCCTATCAGCACTGGGGAGGAGAGGGGTAACCCTATCAGTGTCGGGGAGTAGAAGGGTAACCCTATCAGTGTCGGGGAGGAGAAGGGTAACCCTTTCAGTGTCGGGGAGGAGAAGGGTAAACCTATCAGTGTCAGGAAGGAGAAGGGTAACCATATCAGTGTCGGGGAGGAGAAGGGTAAACCTATCAGTGTCAGGAAAGAGAAGGGTAACCATATCAGTGTTGGGGAGGAGAGGGGTAACCCTATCAGTGTCGGGGAGGAGAAGGGTAACCCTATCAGTGTTGGGGAGGAGAAGGGTAACCCTATCAGTGTCGGGGAGGAGAAGGGTAAACCTATCAGTGTCAGGAAGGAGAAGGGTAACCATATCAGTGTCGGGGAGGAGAGGGGTAGCCCTATCAGTACTGGAGAGGAGAGGGGTAACCCTATCAATACCGGGGAGGAGAGGGGTAACCCTATCAATACTGGGGAGGAGAGGGGTAACCCTATCAGTGCTGGAGAGGAGAGGGGTAACCCTATCAGTACCGGGGGAGGAGAGGGGTAACTCTATCAATACTGGGGAGGAGAGGGGTAACCCTATCAGTGCTGGAGAGGAGAGGGTAGGGGTGTTGCTAGGTGGCAAAAGGATCAGGGGCTTCAGCCCGAAGGTAAATTTTATCCCATGATGCCCCCTTCTGACCTCAGAAGGGGGCGTGAAGATCAGCGCCAGGGAGCTTTGCCCGGCACTGGATTAAAAGGTGAGTTTAACACCAATTATAGGATTTTGGATGGGGTGACACCTCTAGACCCCTTTACTTTACACAGGGCCCCCCACACCTCTGGACCACTTTACATTACACAGCACCCTCCCACACACCTCTGGACCCATTTACATTACACAGCTCCACATCACTGGACCCCTTTTTCATTACACAGTGCCCCCAACACCTCTGGACCAGGCCTGAAGACAAATAGTGGCAATACAGCACCCCTTTACAATACAGTGCCTGCTTTAAATCACAGACCTCTTTTCATCCAAGTCCCCCAATTTACATCACAGTCCCCCTTTACATCAATGCCCTTTTCCCCCCTTCACATCACATCACAGCCCCCCTCCTTACATCACAGATCTTCCCCCTTTACATCAGTGTCCTCAGCCCCCTTCCTTGCATCCAAGTTCCCTTAACATGCCCCTTTCTTTGCACCCCAATCCCCTTCACAGCCCCTTCGTACCCCAGTCCCCCTTACAAACCCCCTTTACTTCTACCCCAGTCCTTTTTACAACCCCCCTTTACTTGCACCCCAGTCCCTTTCATAATTTCTCCCCTTACTTGCACCACAGAATAAAAGAAATTAGAATTGTGCTAAAAATGATAGTTTCATAAATCAGTCCATCAGATATAGAAGCATAACATTCTTATAAAAGTCCAGCAGTGTTTGTAACTAGGAGCCTTGATGATTCCTGATAATAGAAACCAACAGTCACCCCATGTGAAGAGTCCACCACCAAATAGTAAGGTTTACTTCTTACCAGCTCCAAGTGATCCCCCGTTATAGGGCATCAAACAGCGCGTTTGGCTTAAACCCAGCCTGGGTCTTTCTCACAATGAAAATTGTTCCCCTATTCACAGGGCGCCACCCACTCACATGGATGGATGGATGGTTTTTAAACAAAAAACGAAAAAAAAAACAAAAAAGCTCCATATGGCCTAAAACCTTTCATAAAGTTTATTTTAAAATAAAGTAATGCACTTACATGTTATAAATAAAATTAAAGCCTTAAGTCTGTTATAAGAATGTTATGCTTCTATATCTGATGGACTGATTTATAGAACTATAATTTTTAGCGTGATTCTAATTTCTTTTATATGTGCTATACTGTGATTTATGATTTATGCTCATATTTGCTGGTTTGTTTTTTGGTTTAGGTTTTTAACTCCCTATAGCACAGTTTTGTTCTCCCTTGCACCACAGAACCCTGCAAAGCCCCCCTCCTTGTATCCCAGTCCCCTTTCTGCATCCCAGGCCCCCCTCCACAGCTGTCCCCCCTTACTTGCAGCCCACTTACTTTGACAGGCCCCTCCTTTCTGGTATCCCGGTCCCCTTTACAGCCATCTTCTTTCTTTGCAACACAGTTCCCTTTATGTCAGTGCCCCCTTCCTTACCTTACACAGAAGGGAGAAGACAGAGGATGCGGCATGTCTGAGCAGAAGGCGGGAGCTGTTCAACTTTCCATTTAACAGACAGACGATTGGTTGCTAGGACCACCCCTAGCAACAAATCACAGACTTTTTAACTTGAAAAGTTGGACAGCTCCCACCTTCTGCTCGGACATTCTGTCTTCTACCTGCTTCGTAAGGATAAAAGCGATGGTGGGGGAAGGAGGAGTCACACGGGAGAGTAGAGGACACCCAGGCAGGATGTTCCACAGGTTCACTGTTATCACCCTGCACATGCACTCCACCCCCCCACGCACCCCCTCCAGCAGCAATACTCTGCAGCCAGCACTGGAACCGTGCACATGCAGTAGTTGCAATTGGTCCCACCACCTTCCTCCTCAGCCGGCAGTGTATACATGTCGGCAGTTTGTTTATGCACTAGACAAAGGGGCAGAGCCCTGCATATCAGCCCCGCCCATCCCCGACATCAGTGCTTCGATTTGACAGCTCTCACTGCAGCCACACGCCCCTGGCTTGCCCACCAATCACTGGATGTTTACACTGCTGAGGTATGTAGCCCCCGAGTTCCTGACCAACCCCAGGCATTGGGACTCGTGGCTAATAATTCTAAATGAGAAATAATAGACCGCTTTTTGGGGACCCACTCGGGATAATAGACCCTGTCAGCTCCCCCTAGCGATGCCACTGCTCTGAGGATCTGAAAAATTATTTTTTTGCTCTACATAAAGATGACCTAGGCTAGTGATGGCGAACCTTTGCACCCCAGATGTTTTAGAACTACATTTCCCATGATGCTCAACTACACTGCAGAGTGCATGAGCATCATGGGAAATGTAGTTCCAAAACATCTGGGGTGCCAAGGTTCGCCATCACCGGCCTAGGCTGTAAGAAGATTGCCAAGACCCCGAAACTGAGCTGCAACATGGTTGCCAAGATCATACAGCGGTTTAACAGGACAGGTTCCACTCAGAACAGGCCCTGCATTAGTCAACCAAAGAAGTTGGGCCCAAAGTGTCAATATTTTGTGTGGCCACCATTATTTTTTCAGCACTGCCTTAACCCTCTTGGGCATGGAGTGGCACTGGAGTCCTCTTCCACTCCTCCATGATGACATCACAGAGCTGGTGGATGTTAGAGACCTTGCGCTTCTCCACCTTCCGTTTGAAGGTGCCCCACAGATGCTCAATAGGGTTTAGGTCTGGAGACATGCTTGGCCAGTCCATCACCTTTATCTTCAGCTTCTTTAGCAAGGCAGTGGTCATCTTGGAGGTGTGTTTGGGGTCCTTATGTTGGAATACTGCTCTGCGGCCCAGTCTCCGAAGGGAGGGGATCATGCTCTGCTTCAGTATGTCACAGTACATGTTGGCATTTATGGTTCCCTCAATGAACTGTAGCTCCCCAGTGCCGGCAGCACTCATGCAGCCCCAGACCATGACACTCCCACCACCATGTTTGACTGTAGGCAAGAAGCACTTGTCTTTGTACCCCTCACCTGGTTGCCGCCACACACGCTTGTCACCATCTGAAACAATAAGTTTATCTTGGCCTCATCAGACCACAGGACATGGTTCCAGTAATCCATGTCCTTAGTCTGTTAGTCTTCAGCAAACTGTTTGTGGGCTTTCTTGTGCATCATCTTTAGAAGAGGCTTCCTTCTGGGATGACAGCCATGCAGACCAATTGGATACAGTGTGTGGCGTATGGTCTGAGCACTGACAGGCTGACCCCCCCACCCCTTCAACCCCTGCAGCAATGCTGGCAGCACTCATATGTCTATTTCCCAAAGACAACCTCTGGATATGACGCTGAGCACGTGCACTCAACTTCTTTGGTCGACCATGGCGAGGCCTGTTCTGAGTGGAACCTGTCCTGTTAAACCACTGTATGGTCTTGGCCACCGTGCTGCAGCTCAGTTTCAGGGTCTTGGCAATCTTCTTATAGCCTAGGCCATCTTTATGTAGAGCAACAATTCTTTTTTTCAGATCCTCAGAGAGTTCTTTGCCATGAGGTGCCATGTTGAACTTCCAGTGACCAGTATGAGAGAGTGAGAGCGATAACACCAAATTTAACACACCTGCTCCCCATTCACACCTGTTTTTATTTTCTTTCCACATTTTCCAAAAACTTGTGGAAAAAAATGACATGTTCAAAAGACTCATTGTGTCTCATAGAATATACAATGGGGTGTTTGTTTTCCAAAATGTGGTCATTTTTTGGGCATTTCCATTGTACTGGTGCTCCAGGGCCTTCAAAAGTGTAAGAGGTAGTCAAGAAATATTATGTGTAATTTATACTCCTAGAACGCCTAATGTTGCTCTCTGCATGTTGGGCCTCTGTATGTGGCCAGGCTGTGTCTTACACATGTGGTATCGCCATACTCAGGAGGAGTAGCAGAATGTGTTTTGGGGTGTAATTTGTGGTATGCATATGCCATGTGTGAGAAATAACTTGTTAATATGACAATTTTGTGGGGAAAAAAATAAAAAAAAATCTTAATTTTGCAAAGAATTGTGGAAAAAAATGACAACTTCAAAAAACTCTCCATGTCTCTTACTAAATACTTTGGAGTGTCTACTTTCCAAAAAGGAGTAATTTGGGGGGTATTTATACTTTTCTGGCTTGTTAGTGTCTGAGGCTGGGTTCACACTGGTGCGAAAGACACTCAGACTTTGGAAGCTCATATCGCATGACGTGTGCAAATCAATGTTTCCCTATAAGAGCCATCTTAACTGGTCCAACACAAGTCTGTCCGACTTTGAAAATCCTCCCTGCACTACGTTAATCCGACTTTGATCCTACTTCAGCCCATTGAATATCACTGAAGTCAGATCAAAGTCGGATCACCGTCCTTATTGTTCTTTGGCATGCGACTTGTGCTCTAAAGATTTTGAAGGGGTCTATAGATGTTTTTTTTGTATTGATGTATAAATGAGGTAAATATAAGGACTGCATAGATGATGGCTATGTCAGCCCTTGCTTGTGTGTTTTTAACATAATTTTTTCAATAAAAAAGGATTTGAATGAAAAGATCTTGAAGGGGAATGCTGCGCCAAATAGAAAAAGCAGCATGGGTTCCCCCTCCAAGACCATACCAGGCCCTTCGGTCTGGTATTGATTTCAAGGGGAACCCCCACCCCAAAAAATGGCATGGTCCCCCCCCAAAATCCATACCAGACCATTATCCGAGCACACAGCCCGGCAGATCAGGAAAGGGGGTGGGGACGAGCAAGCACCCCCCTCCTGAACTGTACCAGGCCGCATGCCCTCAACATGGGGGGGTGGGTGCTTTGGGCAGGAGGGTTCATTGCCCCTCCCTAAATCACCTTGTCCCCATGTTGATGAGGACAAGGGCCTCTTCCTGACAACCCTGGCTGGTGGTTGTTGGGTCTGCGGGTGGGGGGTTTATCAGAATCTGGAAGCCCCCTTTAACAAGGGGGCCCCCCAGATCCCAGCCCCCCACCCTATGTAAAAGAGTATGGGGTACATTGTACCCCTACCCGTTCACCTAAAAAAAAGTGTCAAAGATAAAACGCAGTACACAGGTTTTAAAGTAATTTATTAAGGTAGCTCTTCTGATTTCTTCTCCCTCCTCCGCTGATGTCTTCTGCCTCTGCCGGTTCTTCTCCCCTCTCCAGTTCTTCTCCCTCTGTCCGCTGTCTTCTGCCTCTGCCGGGTCTCCTCTCTGCACTGTTTTCTCCCTCTGTTCTTCCAGTTTTGCCTCAACACGCTCTCCCGGTGTAATGCTAGGTTCGCCGTGTGCTGTGAATTAGAAGACACGGGGTGGGGCCATCTGGTGATGTCATATGATGGCCACGCCCCCTGACATCACTGCCCTATCATGCCCCAGGCAGTGACATCATAAGGGACATGGCCTTCATATGACGTCAGTGAAGTATATGGTAAGGTATAATGAATATATTCCCAAAAAAGGAAAAAAAAAGGAAAAAAGCAAACACTAAACAATTGGAGGTTTAAAACCAACCTACTGCAAACAGCAGATGATGAGCATATTGAATCCCAATACCAAAGGTCCATGTGTGCCCACACTTTATTGTTCCAAAGGTAGCGCACTCCCAACAAATTATTTAGCACAATTTAAAAACACAAACCAATTCAGATACATTTATTGGGATTTTGTGTTTTACCAAAAACATATAGCAGAATACATTTTGGCGTAAAAATTTATGAATTCATTAGATTTTTTTTTCTTTTTTTTAGCATCAGGACTGCATTTCTATGGTGTGAACTGACCCTTATAACAGAAAGTAGACAATATATTTTCATGTTTCAACATGACTGCACACCAGTGCACAAAGCAAGGTCCATAAAGACATGGATGAGTGAATTTGGGGTGGAGAAAGTTGACTGGCCTGCACAGAGTCCTGACCTCAACCTGATAGAACACCTTTGGGATAAATTAGAGTGGAGACTGCAAGACGGGCCTTCTCATCCAACATCAGTGCTGGACCTCACAAATGCGCTTCTAGAAGAATGGTCAAACATTCCCATAGACACACTCCTAAACCTTGTGGACGGCCTTCCCAGAAGAGTTGAAGCTGTTATAGCTGCAAAGGGTGGGCCAACTCAATATTGAACCCTACGGACTAAGACTGGAATGCCATTAAAGTTTATGTTTGTGTAAAAGCAGGCGTCTCTATACTTTTGGTACTATATTACCAAAAGTATTGAGACGCCTGCCTTTACACACACATGAACTTTAATCGCATCCCAGTCTTAGTCCGTAGGGTTCAGTATATACAAACCCCACACCTCATTGTCAGTATAGCATTTTTTTTTTTTTTTAATTCCTTTATTTTATTTCAACAATGCTTGTTACAGTGTGATATACATGTTATCAAGATCTATAACATTTAGTGAGTGATAAAAAAAAAAAAAAAAAAGGGATAAAACAGAGGCATGAAGAGGACTTTAACAGAAAACTACCGTCGACTAAAGACGTGAACACATATTCATTCCTCTAGTTTACACGGTCTGCATAAAGAAAACAGAGCCTGAGTGTATGGGAAAGTCTGATGTTATGATTATCATACTATCCGTTTGCAAGCAGTTCCCTGAGATAAGTCTCGTTTAAACTAAAGGCTCGTGTATTTATCCTTAGACAACAGGCATATAGATAAACCAAGATAACAAAGATTTTTCTCTTGAGAAGCTCTCCACTGACCGGGGGTGGAGATATTCCCTGCCGATCAGTAGAGTCCGGCAAGGGGCAACTAACGTAGAGTAATGAATACCATGATATTCAACATATCTGATCTAATCTTCCCTTAACCGAAAAAATATAGGGGGTTGTGTGAGAACCTAGGGAGAGAGGAGGAGGGGGAGGGGAGGGAAGGGGAGAAAAGCGGGAAACAGTAAGGGGGGAGAGGCCAGAGAGAATGAGAGGCGAAGTGGAGGGGGAGAGGAAGAGAGAGGTAAAGAGGGGAGGGTGGCGGTGTCACCCTCCAGCCAGGCAGGGTCCTCGTATCAAGGAGTGTCCGCATTAAGTCATCTCCCGGAGGTAGGCCTCGGTGTAGATGAAGTGTTGCCAGGGGCGCCAGGTCTCCCGAAAGGCTTCCTCCCTGTCATGCAGGGTGGCCGTAAGATCTTCCATGTCCCGCATATCATTGACCCTTGCATACCACTGAATCTTCGTTGGTGGGATTACCGATCTCCAAAATAGAGGGATGCAGGCCTTGGCCGCATTAAGCAGATGTATGGTGAGTGAGGCTTTATATTTCTTAATTGAACTTCTAGAAAGGTGCAGTAAACAGGCCCCGGGGTCTCCCCCCAGTGCGACACCCGTCAGATGTTCGACCGTATCCGTCACCTCTTTCCAGAACGGTTTAATCTTGGGACAGTCCCAGAAAATGTGCAACATTGTTCCCTCTCCTGCTCCACAACGCCAACATAGATCCGGCACCTGCGGGAGAAACCTGTGAAGAGTGGATGGTACTCTGTACCATCTGGTCACAATCTTGTAGCAAGTCTCCTGGACCCCTGTGGCCAGAGATGATTTTTGGGCAAAGTGTAAGATCTTTTCCCTTTGTGTTTCATCAAAATGCGCTCCCAGTTCCGTCTCCCACTTAGTAAGGAAGGGGGGGACAAAACCTTCAGCCGGGGCGATCAAAGAGAGGTAGATCAGGGATAAAGAGTGGCGTATGGGTTCTCTGCGGTGGCAGATACGTTCCAATTCCGTAAGTGGGCGTGGGGGACCTAGAGTTCGGGTGCTTCGGCGCAAAAAGTTACGCAGTTGGAGACCACTCAGGAAGTCCAATGGCCTGTCTAGGATTTCTATTCCCGCGGTTGTCTTGAGCTGGCCACCGGGATCCAGGAAGTCATGGAGGTGTGGCCATCTATCTCCCGCTGATAAGGCTCTAAAGATCGGCCCCTGGCAGCCCGGCATGAAGTCAGGGTTACCCAGGATCGGCACCATAGGGGAAGGGATAGGTGAGATCTGGGTTTTGCGAAAGGTTTCTCTGATCACTCTCAATGTGTTTCCCAAAGTTGGGTGTTCGGCAATGGATTTCGGGATCGGAGTGGTAAGCCACGGCCAACTCCTGGCCGTACTGTCTGAGTCCTCCATCTCCATGGTGACCCATTGTTTGGCCTCTAGGTGACAGTACCAGTCTATCAATCTGGTAAGATGCGTTGCCCTGTAATAGGCTTTTATGTCTGGTAAACCCACCCCTCCCCTGCGTTTTGCCATGTAAAGTAGTTGTAATTTTATGCGTGGCGGCTTGTGTGACCAGACAAATTCTCGGAGGAGTGCGTCGATTCGCTTGAAGAAGGAGGGCGGGAGATGTATGGGGAGGGCCTGTAGAAGATAAAGTATCCTTGGGAGGGCTGTCATCTTGATGGCATTACAGCGTCCAAACCACGTTAAAGTGAGGGCGTGCCAATGCTGCAGGTCTGTTTTAAGTCTGTGTAGGAGAGTGGCAAAATTTGCTTGGTACAGGTCGGCGGGGTCCGCGGTGATGACCACACCTAGGTACGGAATGGAATCGGTTGCCCAGTGGAACTGGTAGTTCAGGCGCAATTGTCGGGTATTTTGTAAGCTCAGTGTGATATTGAGCATGGAGGATTTAGACATATTTATTTTAAATAGGGACAGAGCCCCGTATTCCCTCAGAGAATGAAGCAAGACGGGGAGTGAGGCAATGGGGTCAGCCAAGAAGAAGATAAGGTCATCTGCGAATGCGGCGACCTTGTGGGTTCCAGATGTTTTACGGAAGCCCTCTATGTGGGGGTTGGCCCGTATCTTACAGAGCAGGGGTTCTAAGGTGAGAATGAAGATTAGGGGAGACAGGGGACAACCCTGTCTGGTACCATTCCGAATGTCGAAATAGCCGGACCTGGTTTCGTTGACCCTGACCGCAGCTGTGGGGCTAGAGTAGAGTGATAGGATCCAGCTGAGCATCGACGACCGAAGGCCAATGTGTTCGAGAGTAGCTCTAACAAACGTCCAATCTACACGGTCGAAAGCTTTCTCTGCGTCTGTTGACAGCAGTAGAAGGGGTCGTCGCGTGGTCCTAGCGGCATGTATGAGGTTCAGCACCCTAATTGTGTTGTCGCGTGGTTCCCGTTGAGGAACAAAGCCCGCCTGGTCTTTGTGAATTAGATTTGGTATATGTGGGAGCAATCTGTTTGCCAAGATCTTGGCAAATAGTTTCAGGTCGGTGTTTAGCAGAGCTATCGGTCGGTAATTTCCACACCTAAGTGGGTCCTTTCCCTCTTTGGGGATGAGAGAGATGTATGCCCTAAGGGAGTCTATGGGGAAGGAGTTGCCTTTCGTAATAGAGTTAAGTGCAGCCACTAACGGTGTGGAGAGCGTCTCAAAGAATGTTTTGAAGTAAGTTGAAGTGAGGCCATCAGGGCCTGGGGCTTTCTTTGGCTTGGAGCTCGCCATTGCCACTCCCAACTCCTCCACCGTGATGGGGTCTTCCAACCCCTCCACAGTGTCGGCCGGCAGAGATGGCATGCCTGAGGAAGCTAGATATTCATGTGGAGTGGATCCTCCAGTAGGGTTAGGGGCGCCGTGAGAAGTTTTATCTAGGTTATAAAGACCGCTATAAAATGAACGGAATTCCTCTGCTATTTCTGTTGAGGTAGAGACCCTCCGACCCGTGGGAGACAGAATGTGGGGGATGAAAGTTTTGGTGCGGGGACCGCGTAAAGCTCTGGCTAGGAGTGAGCCAGGTTTGTTAGAGAATTCGTACATTGTACGACGTGACCATGCTAGCCTCTCTTTCGTTTTATGCAACAGAAGCGAGCGAAGCTCTTCACGTGCTTTAAGTAACTCCTGGTATACGGAGCGTGCTAGGCTAGCCTTGTGCGTACATTCGAGGGTCTTAATCTGAAGTAGAAGTTCTTCAGTTCTACGGGTTCTTTCCCTCTTGAGACGTGCCCCAATACCTATCAAAATGCCCCTGATAACTGGCTTGTGCGCCTCCCACACCACCAAGGGATTGGGGACCGAGGCTACATTAAGTGCAAAATATTCCCGCAGTTTGGCTTGGATCTCCGCGCGGGTCTCTGCAGATTGAAGTAGTGATTCGTTCAGTCTCCACGAAGGTGGAGATTTAGACATTGGTCCCATGTGGAGCGTCAAGTGTATGGGGGCATGGTCAGAAAAGGAAATGACATCTATGGATGAGTCCACCACCCTTGGCAAGTCCTGATGGGAAAGGAGCAGGTAATCTAATCTTGAGTACGAATGGTGGACTTGTGAGAAGTACGAGTAATCCCTATCCTTGGGGTGTAAGAGGCGCCAGGGGTCCATCAGACGAAGAGATTGAAGATCGGATTTAATACGTTTAAGGCGCGCGTATGAGAGATGAGAGGCACCCCGTGAGGTGTCCAACAGGGGGTCCATTGCGAAGTTCATATCGCCTCCGAAAATGAGCATCCCCTCCGTGAACTCAAGTAGTGTGGGTATCAGCCCGCGTAGGAACCGAGCATGGTCGGCATTGGGGAAATAGATATTGGCAAGAGTGACCTGAATGTCCGATACCCTGCCCTTGATCAGGAGATAGCGGCCCTGAGGGTCCGCCTGCTGTGCCATGAACTCCCACTGTACTGACTTTGCCACCAAAATGCTAACCCCCTTAGATTTGGAGATAGGTGAGATGCTGTGGTATGCCGTCGGGAACAGATTGTTAGTCAGTTTGGGAATATGCTCGCCATGAAAGTGGGTTTCCTGTAGAAAGGCAATTTGGGTTTTAGTTCTGCGTAGGTCAGCTAGTAGCTGGGAACGCCTTTCCGGGATATTGAGGCCCCGTACATTAAGAGAGGTCACCTTTAGGAGAGCCATTGTGGCGGCCCGGGCGCTGAGGATCGTTGACAGAATGAGGAGGACAATCGTCATTATAGCATTTAACACATTTTCTGTTGATACAGGGTGGGGGAGGAGCAGTGACACAGAAATCTGCCGGTTATGAACAGTGGTAAGACCCAAATTCCTGTATCCAGCCATTCTCTAGTAGAGGATATGAATGGCGGGCTGTATTACATTTCATAGTACTGTCACTAATACAGGAGCTTCCTGATCTCATCAATGTGGTGAACTTCTTCATTGTCCAACCACAGGAAGGGGGTGATCAGACTATACTGCTTAATTACAATGGAGAAAAGGGAGGTGACTGACCTGACTATGTGACCTGTCAGGGGTGCTGATCATGGGAGTAGATGAGCAGAATTGTCTTTTGTAACAATGTTTCCATCAGCTGTCTCATGCTGCCGCTGCCATTGTGGGTAACGGAACGCAGCAGTGTAGCCTTATGGCTTCATGCCGGTGTCTTGTCAAATACAGTCCCCTATCATATAGTGTCCTCCCTGTACTGCGCAGGTGCAGTACGGAGGACAAATGAGACGCCGAAAGTCTCCGAAGTTTAACAGCTGATCATCAGCTGTACACGGCGCCTGCGCTTTTATTCTCACCCTATGTCCAGGTTCATTCCCTACTATCCAAGTGGACATAGAGTGAGAATAAATAGTTGCCAAGCGCAGCGAGGCCGTGCCCGAAGCGTGGCGAGCGAAGCGAGCCCGTGAGGGGCCCTCTTACACAGCCATCGCTAACAAGTGCTGAAGCGCCGTGTACAGCTGATGCTCAGCTGATCAACTTCGGACACTTTCGGCATCTCCTTCTGCTCCGTACTGCGCAAGCGCTGCGCCTGCGCAGTACGGAGCGGACACTATCTGATAGGAGGACACTATATGTCAGAACACCGGCAACCCTACTGCGCATGCGCAAGGCCCCGATCCTCTCTCCTACTGGCCCGGCGACAGGGGAGGGATGAGGAGGGAGCCCTGCAGTGACGTCATGGGCCGCGGTGCAGACTCCCGGAAGTGGGAACAGGATATCTGTCAAAGACAGGTATCCTGTCCCCCCTCCCCCCGAAAGGTGCCAATTGTGGCACCGGAGGGGGAGAGGAGACAAATGAATGGAAGTTCCACTTTTGGGTGAAACTCCGCTTTAAGTGCAAAAAAAAGGACTTTCAATCATCCCCGATCTTCATTTTATGCATTCTCTTCTGATCTGTCATGTATCTGGATCTGCATGGTTGTTATCTACCCGTCCATATTCTACGATGGGGACATGTTCATTCTGTATAGCACTGCGTAAACTGTTGGCACTTTATAAATCCGGTATAATATAACGGGCGCAGGTCCATTCTGGATGACAACAGGCGAAAGTCAATTATAATTATACAGGATTTATATAGCGCCTAATTGCACAGCGCTTTACAACATGAGGGCAGACAGTACCGTTACAATGCAATTCAATACAGGAGGAATCAGAGGGACCTGCTTGTTAGAGCTTACAATCTAGGCATCACAAGGGGCGTGGCCTCTAACTTATGTCATTGGGTGGCCCCGCCACATGCCAATATAAGTCATTGCACACGGCCAACCCAGCATTACACCGGGAGATTGCGTCGCGTCAACATCAGAAGAAGAGCAGTGGGAGAGGACCCAGCAAAAGAGCAGAAGATAGCAGAGAGAGAGGACAGCACAGAGAGGAGAAGGACCGGAGAGGAGAGAACATGTCACTAGAAGAGCCGGAGCTGCTTTAATAAAATACTTTAAAAACCTGTGTAGTATGTTTATTTTTGACACTTTTTTTTTTAGGTGAATGGGTAAGGGTACGATGCCCCATGCTCATTCACCTAGGGTGGGGGCCATGATCTGGGGGGCCCCTTGTTAAAGGGGGTTTCCAGATCACGATAAGTCCCTGCCCGCAGACCCGACAACCACCGGCCAGGGTTGTCAGGAAGAGGCCCTTGTCCTCATTAACATGGGGACAAGGTGCTTTGGGGTGGGGGGGCGCAGGGGCCCCCTTTGCCCCAAAGCACCAACCCTCCCATGTTGAGGGCATGTGGCCTGGTATGGCCCAGGAGGGGGGGCACTCGCTCATCCCCCCTTTCCTGACCTGCCGGGCTGGGTGCTCGGATAAGGGTCTGGTAGGGATCTTGGGGGTAACCTCACGCAAAATTTTGTCGGGGTTCCCCTTCAAGATTCTCAGCACATAAGTCGCACCGCAAGTCGGATCATCTTGATCCGACTTCTGGTGTGAATTCTATTCAAATCAATGGGTTCCCATAGGGGAAGTCCGCCTGTGTGTACGCGGCCTTACAGGTTTTCTCCTTTGGGTGGATGTTTAGCAGGCCCAAGATGTCACTGCCATAGACCAGCTCCTTTCCCCAGACATGCCGCCATATCACTCTGTTTCCCACTTGTATGGGATGTTGAGAGAGAGAACTTCCAAAGCGGATCTCCTATTTACAGAGAAATATCTCCATACCTCCGTTTCTGTTTTTAACTTTTTGAATTTGGCACTGTGCTCTGTCCTCATGCATCGCAACGCTGGCAGGGAACGGAGCTCGGCGCTGTGATACATTGAGCGGAGGACACGGCTCGCACACACAGCGGGGAGACATCGCAGGATCCTGGGGAGAAGGTATGTAACTTTGCCTGGATCCTGTGATGGGATCCCGAGTGTGGCTCAGGGGTTACCGCTTTTGGTACTGAAAATTCAACTCGAGCCACACTCGGGAATACCGCCAGAGAGGTTAATGTATTGTGCCAAATTCATGAAGCATTTGCAACACTTTTGGTTCCGTCAGCGGCTCGTGTGCCAAATTCAGGTAGTTCTAAAATGCGGCACTTTTACATTGTGTTGTGTTGAATGCGCCAAATGTAAAAATGGAGCTGATTAGCATAGAGAGAGAAAAACTGTCTCAGACAGATTTTGCAAAAGTGTTTCCCGTGCATTCTAAAAGTGGCGCAATGTGAGCCGAATTTGAAGTACCGTATTTATCGGTGCATAACACGCACCCCAAGTTTAGGAGGGAATTTTTAAAGGAAAAAAACTTTTAGGAGGGAAGTTTAAGGGAAAAAAACTTACATTTAAATGCCCATCAATGCAGCCTTATCAGTGTCCATCTGCAGCCCAGTGTCTTTGCAGCCCTGTGTCTCTTTGCAGACCTCCTGTGTCTCTGCAGGCCTCCTGTGTCTCTTTGCAGCCGTCCTGTGTCTCTTTGCAGCCGTCCTGTGTCTCTTTGCAGCCGTCCTGTGTCTCTTTGCAGCCGTCCTGTGTCTCTTTGCAGCCGTCCTGTGTCTCTTTGCAGGAATTTAAATATGGCGCCTGTGACAGACCTAGCCGGGACAGAGGCTGTTGGAGAGGACTGAATGCAAGCCTCTTGCCTTTTGATTATGGGCCCTGGATTTTCAAGGGAACAATACTCTTTGTGAGGTAAATTAGAAATCCAGTCTGAACTGTACTAATCGGACTCAGTCGTGTATATATGTATATATTGTATGTTGTTTGATTCATACTGTTGGGACACATACTGTGAGGAAATGCTGGTGTCATCAACTCCAACTACCTGTCTTGTTCTCTGCTATAATGTGTTTAATGTAAATGAGTCTAGTCTGGCTTACCACAGGTTCTAAGGGTATTCCACACATTGTTGTTTGTTCTAATTAACCCTGTGTTGATGTTAATTGAATGAGCTGATCACATTGTCCTCTATACAATGTATACTCCTATTGGAGCTGCTGCTATTGTGAGAAAATGTCCTGTGATAATTAACTCAGTCTGGGCAAAAGGTCATGTCTCAGTCACCTAGGCTGTATAAAGGATTAGTTAATTAGCTCATGTTAATTAGGTTACATTTGTATTGTTAGAGTAATATGAGCAGGAGGGGGGAACCTCATCTTCTCCTGTATATAAGACTGTTTTTTGATTCTAAATAGAGTTAGTTCATGTTAGCAACAAGCAAGTGTCGCCTTGTTTTGTGCTCAGAGCATTTGGAATATCTGATATCTGTATACAGACTGGGAGGAAGTGGTATATGACGGAAGCACTCAAGCGGGGTGTGGGATGTTCCGTGACAGCACCGATCTCCGCTGATTGGGAGCGGAGCGAGCGCCGACAACATAAAAGAAGCCGAGTGTATTCGGCTAGTCTCGGCTCCGTTTGCAGTCCCGCCCAGTCCTGCCCCTATGATGGACATAACACAGGTCCAATGGCGGGACTGGGCGTGACTGTAAGCGGAGCCGAGCGAGCACCGCTGATATAAACAAAACGTGTGTACTCGGCTAGTCTCGGCTCCGCTCACAGTCACGCCCAGTCCCGCCATTGGACCTGTGTTATGTCCATCATAGGGGTGGGACTGGTCAGGACTATGAGAGAAGCCGAGACTAGCCGAACACACTCGGCTTTGTGTATGTCGGCCACGCTCACTCCGCTCCACTCCCAATCAGCGGAGATCGGCGCACCCATGATTTTCCTCTGATTTTAAGGGGGAAAAAAGTGCGTGTTATACGCCGATAAATACGGTACAAGTTCTGGACAGGTATATATGAATTTGGTGCATTCTTCATCACTTTTAGAATGCATGAGAGACACTTTGACAAAATCTAACTGCACCAATCTTTATGAATTCCAGGGATTGTATCATGTCTTATCTACAATATCTATCTACTGTATCTATATTATAATCTGTCTAATTCTGTATCTATCTTATACTTTATCTATCTAGTAATCCATCCATCTACACACACACATTGAACATCTCATGGGTTTATATTAAATATTATACTGCCATACACTGAATATATTTTTATCTATATCTAAATCTGTACACACACACATAGCACATAGTAGGTAAGGTTGAAGACTATAGTCCATCCGGTTAAACCTGTGTGGGTGTTCTTATCCATAATCATTTCCCATATCCCTGTATATTGTGTTCACCAAGATGCACGTTCCAAGATTTTTTTTAAACTATCCATACTTCCTGCTGACACCACCAATTGTGGAAGAGAGGTCCACATGCTTACGGCCCTGATAGTGAAAAACCCCCTATGCAGCTTAAGGTTATACTGCTTCTCCTCCAATTTCTTCTCACATATTTACATTGAATATTACATTGCTATACTCTGAATATATCTGTCTATCCGTATCTATATCTAAATCTATACATACACACATACATAGCAAAAAAAAAAAAAAGGGAGGGACTGACTTCCCTCCCCCAGAATACACTGATCAGCTCTCGCAGCCATTGGTCAGATGCTGGTTCTCCAGCATGCCCCTTTAGCAAAAGCCAGTTATTAGTCCAGCTTCTGTTGGACAGACAGCTATTCTCACTGACTGAAAGATAACCTGCTAACCCGACCCGATTCTAGTCAGTGTGTCCCCAGCTCTGGTCTCTTGGTTTAACTTTGTACCCGTTGTTTCACTTTTTTTTCTGTAATACAAAATGCGGAAAACTGAAAGACTAAAGCCGCGTACACACGATCAGATTTTCCGTCAGGAAACGTTCAATGACAGGCTGTTGGTGGAAAATCCGACTGTTTGTACGCTCCACAGACAAATGTTGGATGGCAGGTTTTAACATTTTCCGCGGGCAACAGTCAGTTATCGGATTTTCCAAGCGTCTGTACACAAGTCCGTTGGATAAAAGTCCAAAGTACAAACACGCCATGCTCGGAAGCAAGGACGAGCCAGAAGCGGTCGGTCTTGTAAACTAGCCTTCATAATGGAGAATGAACATTCGTGACGCGGCAAATTATGAAATCTGGAAATGCAGTGCACAATTCTCTTCTTTAATGGGATAATAATGAAGCTGCTTTGCTGGTAATACTGATAGAGTTATGGCAAACTAATTTTCAAAGGCATTTTTTTTTTCTAGTGATATGAAGAATAATATTATTATGTTTTTTTTTATTCGGACAAGTTACCACAACACTATTATCCTGTAGTTTTTAACCACTTAAGCCCCAGACCATTTGGCTGGCAAAAGACCAGAGCTGTTTTTGCGATTTGGCACTGCATCACTTTAACTTACAATTGCGCGGTCGTGCGACGTGGCTCCCAAACAAAATTGACGTCCTTTTTTTTCCCCACAAATAGAGCTTTCTTTTGGTGGTATTTGATCACCTCTGCGGTTTTTATCTTTTGTGCTATAAACAAAAAAAATAGGGTAAATTTTGAAGAAAAAAAACGCATTATTTTTTACTTTTTGCTATTATAAATATATAAAAAAACATTTTTCTCCTCAGTTTAGGCCGATACGTATTCTCCTACATATTTTTGGTAAAAAAAAAAAAAAAAAAAAATCGCAATAAGCGTTTATTGATTGGTTTGCGCAAAAGTCATAGTGTCTACAAAATAGGGGATAGTTTTATGTAATTTTTATTTATAATTTTTTTTTACTAGTAATGGCGGCGATCAGTTATCGTGACTGCGACATTATGGCAGACAGATCGGACACTTTTGGTGCTATTTTGGGACCATTCACATTTATACAGCGATCAGTGTGATTAAAAATGCATTAATTACTGTGTAAATGTGACTGGCAGTGAAGGGGGTTAACCACTAGGTGGCGCTGTAGGGGTTAAGTGTGTCCTAGGGAGTGATTCTAACTGTGGGGGGGAGGGGCTACATGTGACATGACACTGATCACCGCTCCTGATTACAGGGAGATGTGATCAGTGTCAGTGTTAGGCAGAACGGGGAAATGCTTGTTTACATCAGCATTTCCCCGTTCTTCCTCTCTGTGAGACGATCGCGGGTATCCCCGTGGACATCGAGTTCGTTTGACCCACGATCACACTCATGGAGATCGCGGCGGCACGCGCGTGCCCGCAAACCACTTCTTCAAGGGCAGCATACAGGTACATTAATCTGCATGTACGCACCCTTCTGCCGATGTATATTGGCGTGAGCTGGTCGGCAAGCAGTTAAGATCAAAGATACAACGATGTTGGTGTCCCTTGTCAATTTTACATTATATTTTATAAAATGTAACTGCCGACTCCCAAACTGTCATTTGAAGTAAAACACAAAGCCAAGTATTATTCTACACAATTTATTGTGCATCAAAAAAAGAAAACAAATGCAATTAGACCTGCTATATGCCAAAAGAACTCAACCAAAAAGTGCATTCTATGCATCCAAAAATATAGAAAAAATACCAAATCAAATCATTATTATTATTCAACCAAAAAAAGAATGTCAAAGCAATAACTGCAAGACCAATAATAAATAACACGTTATCTCCTCCGATTCCACAACATGTCTGGTTGAGGAACGGCCGTTCACAAATGAACAGAAAAGCACGAAATGAAAAGTGCGAATAAACACTCACCAAACTTCTACTAACACAAAATTAGCAGAAGGAGCCCAAAGGGTGGCGCTAAAGAGCTGAAAAACCACATAGTACGTCACTATGTTCGTATTTGTTGGCCGACAATTCCTTGCCGCTTGTATGCAAGATAAGTTTGGGCCAACGCCCTTCAGACAAAAGTACACAGTTTTGTTGGCCAACAATTCGATCGTGTAAAAAATAGTCCCATGTAATTCCCTGCACCACCAAATTTTGACAGGAAAAGGTTTGAGCAGCAATATAAACCAGTCCGGTATTTACTGCATTGCATATCGCTGTCAGTGTAGTACTGGGAACATGGGAGTGCAGAGAGGACCTCACAAAGATCATGTAGCTGAAACGGATACCTTTTTGGTGCGATTTGATACAAATTAAATGGGCTTAAACCACACTACAACAAATCACATGCAATTTGAGCAGTAATGCTGTGTAATTCATGTCCAAATTGCATGCGGTTTCCCGATCCACTCAGCCTGGGTGAGGGCTGCCCGCGGGAAACCGCATGCAATTTGGACATAAATTGCACCGCATTCCTGTTCAAATCGCATACATTTTGTATGGGTTCAAATCACACCACAAATGCATTGGTACTTGGCATTGGCGAGTACTAAAAGTATCAGTACTAGTACTCACTGCTAAAAATAAATAAAATAAAAAAATAAAACAGTATCGGTGCAACCCTAATTAAAACTACTTCAAGGTATCTCCCATCTTCACTCTACAAGATCTTCTTCATTTCTTCCAGTACCAGGCTGACTAGAGATCTTCTAAATGGACACGGCTCCTTGGTTTGCATTTCTCTGGGAAAGTAAAATACAGAATAACAGGTCAGATGACAGCATTGAATATCCTTACAGATCACACAGGATTTATAGCCATGACACCTCATCCATTCACTGATTGTTCCTGGTCATGTGACTATCAGGGTGTTTTCAGCCAAGCTGGCAGCTCTCCGAGACATTGGATTGGCCCTCACCATCCCTGATCACCTCCATACATTTCATGGACTTTCTACACATCATTCATCCATTAGTCATATAATCATTGTTCATATAAGGAGTTTCTTCATGAATGAGCAACAATATTGTCCTGACCCCCCACACAGCAGATGACCCCCAGATGGGGGTGTAAGGGGTATAGGAGATGGCAGAAAATAGTCAATATGGGAAGAAATAACAGACAGGCAATTTTCTGTAATAATGGCTCTAAATGTGATCTTTATTATAATATAAAAATAAGCAAAGTGTGTCCTTCCTAGAATGGCCAATTCAGAATGGTGTGTTGTATTTAGGAGTTTGTCATTAGCAGCGGCCTGGCTTTATCTGATCATGGCAGGGGTGGCCCGTGCATTAAGGGCGCCGCCCCCTCTCTCCTGCCACCCCCCTCTATCACCAATAGATTAATGCATTGCATGAATCTATGACCGCCGCTGCGACCTCCTATTCAGGCGCCCGCATCCATTTTGAGTGCAGGGCGCCTGAATTACAGTGGCGGGGGGGTGGTTTTGAAGCACCTGATTAGAGCCATAGGCTTTAATAGGCGTCAATATAGGTGATTGGCGAGGGCCATGCTGGGCGCTCGCAGGACACTCAGCTGTGTTAGAAAAGCGAATGAATCTTCGCTTTCCTAACACTAAACCGCCTCTCCACCAATCAGGTGCTCGGATCTGTTACACGTCACCTGATTGGATGCCAGGTGTCCAATCATAGCAGAGGACGGGAAGAGATGATGGGAGAAGACATGGAGGAGCTGTCCCTCTGAGACGGGTAAGTGCAGCCGGCGGGGGGCACACTGGCAGTGTTTGATATGGCACAGTGGTGGCAACTGATGGGTACAGTGAGGCTGCGATTAATGGGTTTTTTTCCTCAAAATTTTGCGCCCCCAAAAAATTTTGAGCACCAGCCTCCACTGGATTATGGGGTGCCAAAGCTAAATTTTAATGCCCCCCTCCCTCCAGCCTATCTGTGGCATCTGACAGTGTTAGCTGTGACCATATTGTCACTAATCTTACCACACAGTGGGGGAGATTTACTAAAACTAGAGAGTGTAAAATCTGGTGCAGCTGTGCATAGTAACCAATCAGCTTCCAGGTTTTATTGTGAAAGCTTAAAGTGGGACTAAACCCAGAGCAGCAAAATCAGTCTGTATATGTAGTAAAGCATGCTTGTTATACTCACTGTGGAACCTAAGGGGTTAAACCTCCACATTGTGTAAAAAGGCTGTCTGATCCTGTCTTCTCTGATCCTCCCCTTCTTCTACTGTCCCCAATCCATCTCATGATAGTACAGAGCCTTGGGGGCACTCTGCACATGCTCAGTTTGGCGTGTATTGCTAGACAGTTTTTTTTAAAGGGTGCATGTGATCAGCACAGGGCCAATCAGCACTGTCCAGACAGAGGGTCGGCGGTCATGCAGCCTCATAGGACAGTCAGAGGAGAATGAAAACTCCTCCTACAATCCTTAACCCATGCTCAGCCAGACACTGATAGAAGTCACAAGACTGCTATATACTGCTGATGAGAAAAGGTATTTAGCAGTTTATATGTACTAAAATAATTGCATTTCCATGCTCTGTGTACTATGGGAGAGCAGATATAGTGAGTGCAGGCTCCTGGGTTTAGTAACTGTCTGAGGTCCAGAGCGCTCTGGAGCAGGTTTTCATCAAGGACATCTCTGTACATTGCTGCATTAATCTTTCCCTCGATCCTGACTAGTCTCCCAGTTCCCAGTTCCTGCTGCTGAAAAACATCCCCACAGCATAATGCTGCCACCATCATGCTTCACTGTAGGGATGGTATTGGCCAGACATGACGCTTGTCATTCTTTGAACTCTGTGACCTCTTTGTTTCATCAGACAAGAGAATTTTGTTTCTCATGGTCTGAGAGTCCTTCAGGTGCCTTTTGGCAAACTCCAGGTGGACTGTCATGTGCCTTTTAGCTGAATTTAGAAGCTGATTGGCTACCATGCACAGCCACACCAGATTCTGTGTTCACCAGCTTTAGTAAATCTCCCCTAGTGGGTATAAACTGGGGACAGGTAGTGCAATCAGCATAGTCAGTAGCATCAATAGTCAGTACACTATCAGTGCCGGTGTTCTGCTGAGAAAGTTCCGCCCGGCCGATAAGGACCCCCCAGTACTGCACAGGCGCATCGCTTGTGCAGTACAAAGGACTATGGAGCTGCCGAAAATTGCCAAACATAAAGAGGTGTGAGTGAGCTGTACACTGCGCATGCGGCATTAACATGACATTGTACCAAACTATGCCGCACGCTCCCGATACTCGTGCTACTCTGCAAGGGGCGGTTCTATTATTACTGTTATATCATGTAAGAGGCAGATGCTTACAGATCTAACAGTAATAATAGACTGTAATAATAGACCCGCCCCTTGCAGAGTAGCACGAGTATCGGGAGCGTGCGGCATAGTTTGGTAGAATGTCGTGTAAATTGCGCATGCGCGGTGTAGAGTTCACTCACAGCTGTTTATGTTCTGCAATTTTCGGACATCACCGTAGTAGTTTGTATTGCGCAAGCGCAGCGCATGCGCAGTACAGGGGGGTCCTTATCTGCCGGGGGAACTTTCTCGGCAAGACACCGGGATTAGAAGCTGTCATAAAATAGAGAGGAGGGGAAGCAGTGAAGGGAATCAACTTTATCATTTATTTCCCAGGTAATTACTCCGTCTCCAGCAGGTCATCATTTTATAATTTGTCTGTGTACAAAATGTTATTAGTACAGTGGGTGTGACGGACCGTATAATATTATGACTGCACCAGTCACACAGCTGTGGGTTATAGTGGAAAACCTCCCACATACAAGGAGGATGTTTGCCCACTCACTGATAACAAGTTAGTCTCATCATCTGGCTGTAGTCATGAATGTGCACCCAAAGCTCAAACAACATATGTGTGTATAATCAGTAGAGCAGTGGACAGTGTCAGTAGGGAAGAGCTTGATGTCAGTAGTTTATTTTTATTATTTTTTTTATCATAACTTTTTTACGATTTTTCTTTTATTTACTATTTTATTTAATAATATATTATTATTATTATTATTTTTTTTTTATACAATTTTTAAAGAGCTTCATTGGGGGGCTTTGGTGAGATATCAGAGGTCTAAACAGACCCCCTGATGTCTCACTTTTGAGACAGAAATTCCCCAGTCCCTTCTTCTGCAGCCAAGCGGCCGGGGGAATCTGTGCAACACAGCATGATTAGGGTGTGCCCAGGCACACCTTGCACACCCTGTGCACACACCTATGGCTATAGTAGCATATCATAGGTGTGTGGACAGGGTGTTCCACACCCCAATCATCCTGTGCAATGCTGGTTTCTCCTGTTCCTGGTGCCCTATCTCCTCCCTGCAGTGCTGCCAGCTTCCCTCCTCTCCTCTCCTCTCCTCTCCTCTCCCCTGGCTGAGACGGGGGATGTTTTAGGATGGGGAGCGGGGGGAGCGGCTGGTAATTATTTCATCTACTGGCCCCTTCCTTTTCTGAACAAACACAGTGAATGATCTGTATCGGTTGCTCCTGTGTTCATTCTTAACTGAAGCATAATAAACTATGGGGTTGATTTACTAAAGGCAAATCCACTTTGCACTACAAGTGCACTTGGAAGTGCAGTCGCTTTAGATCAGAGGGGAAGATCTGAAATGAGGGGAAGCTCTGATGATTTTTATCATCCAATCATGTACAAGCAAAAATGCTGTTTTTTTTTGCATGTCCCCCTCAGATCTACAGCGACTGCACTTCCAAGTGCACTTGTAGTGCAAAGTGGATTTGCCTTTAGTAAATAAACCCCCCCCTGTTTATTATGCTTCAGCTTGTGAATGAACAGGAAGCCGTTCTACACAGAGCACTTCCCATTAGTTCACTGCCGAGTGCAGCTGAGGCTGCAGAGGAAAGGGACTGGGGAAGCTTTGTCCTCGACCCCTCAAAAGTGAGACATCAGGGATCTGTTTAGACTCTAGGGACCTCCTAAAAAGAAGATAGTAAAAAAATAAAAAAAACATATTGTAAAAAACAATTAAAAACCTAAAATTGTTAAAAATAAAAACTACAGACTCCCTCCCTCCCCTGCCCTGCTGACACCAATCTCTGCCCTACTGACACCGTCCTCTGCTCTGCTGATATACACACATGTGTGTTTGTTCTTTGGGGTGCACACTCTAATGCAATAGGCTGCGCACACCAATGAGAGTTATACTGTCACCCTCCATATATTTTAAGACCACATAGGCATAATATATACCCATGTAATAAATGAGATCTTCCTCTTGTTGCCCTTGATGTAAATACATTGTGTGACCACTAACAGCTGCCATATTTATGGGACCCCGTGGCAGGACATCGCTATCTGTTCTAGATTATCCATCACTGTATTATGAATGACTTGCATTTTTAAGTAATTTTCAAGCCTAGAATGATTTTTTTTAATGTGTGAAAAAAGAATACAAAAAACAGCTCTAGCAGCAATGGGATTAACCAGACCTCTTGGTACATTCAATGTCAGCTCACAGCCAGCAGGTGGCGATATCTGTTTCTGCAGTCCGCTTTGTGATTTTCCCTACAAGTAAGCCTATAATAAGGCTTACAGTGCATCCGGAAAGTATTCACAGCACTTCACTTTTTCCACATTTTGTTATGTTACAACCTTATTCCAAAATTGATTAAAATTCATTATTTTCCTCAGAATTCTACAAACAATACCACATAATGACAACATGAAAGAAGTTTTTTTTAAATCTTTGTAAATGTGTTAAAAAGAAAACAATCCCATGTACATAAATATTCACAGCCTTTACTCAATACTTTGGTGAAGCTCCTTTGGCACCAATTACAGCCGCAAGTCTTTTTGAGTATGATGCTACAAGCTTGACACACCTATTTTTTTTTTTTCTCTCATTTTTCTTTGCAGGACCTCTCAAGCTCCATCATGTTGGATGGGGAGTGTCGGTACACAGCCATTTTCAGATCTCTCCAGAGATGTTCAATCGGGTTCAAGTCTGGGCTCTGGGCCACTCAAGGACATTCACTGAGTTGTCCTGTAGCCACTCCTTTGTTATCTTGGCTGTGTGCTTAGGGTCATTGTCCTGTTGGAAGATGGACCTTCGTCCCAGTCTGAGGTCCAGAGTGCTTTGGAGCAGGTTTTCATCAAGGGTGTCTCTGTACATTGCTGAATTAATCTTTCCCCCAATCCTGACTAGTCTCCCAGTTCCTGCCGATGAAAAACATCCCCACAGCATGATGCTGCCACCACCATGCTTCACTGTAGGGATGGTATTGACCAGACATGATGCTTGCCATTCAGGCCAAAGAGTTCAATCTTTGTTCTATCAGACCAGAGAACTTTGTTTCAGATGACTTTTGGCAAACTCCAGGCAGGCTGTTATGTTCTTTTTACTGAGGAGTGGCTTCTGTCTGACCACTCTACCATACAGGCCTGATTGGTGGAGTGCTGCAGAGATGGTTGTTCTTGTGGATGGTTCTCCCCTCTCCACAGAGAAATGCTGGAACTCTGTCAGAGTGACCATCAGGTTCTTGGTTATCTCCCTGACTTCCCTTCTCCCCCGATTGCTCAGTTTGGCCAGGTGGCCCACTCTAGGAGGAGTCCTGGTGGTTTCAAACTTATTCCATTTACGGATGACGGAGGCCACTGTGCTCATTGGGACCTTCAATGCTGCAGACATTTTTCTGTACCCTTCCACAGATCTGTGCCTCCATACAATCCTGTCTCTGAGGTCTACAGACAATTCCTTGGACTTCATGGCTTGGTTTGTGCTCTGACCTTATATAGACAGGTGTGTGCCTTTCCAAATCATGTCCAATCAACTGAATTTACCACAGGTGGACTCCAATCAAGTTAGGCTGGGTTCACACTGGTCCGACAAACGCTCCGACATTGTCGCATGACGTGTGAAATCCAATGTTTCCCTATGGGAGCCGTCCTAACTGGTCCGACACAAGTCGTTCCGACTTTAGAAATGCTCCCTGTACTACTTTGATCCGACTTTGATCCTACTTCAGCCTATTGACTATCATTGAAGTCGGATCAAAGTCGGATCGCCGTCTTGCATGATCCGACTTCGGAACGCGACTTGTGCTCAGATGATCTTGAGGGGGAACTCAGCGCCAAATCTTAAATAAAAAACTGGCATGGGTTCCCCCCCCAAGAGCATACCAGGCCCTTAGGTCTGGTATGGATCTTGAGGGGAACCCGCTACGCCAAAAAAACGGCGTGGGGGTCCCCCCCAATCCATACCAGACCCTTATCCGAGCACGCAGCCTGGCCGGACAGGAATGGGGGTGGGGACGAACGAGCGCCCCCCCTCCTGAACCGTACCAGGCCGCATACCCTCAACATGGGGGGGTTGGTGCCTTGGGGGAGAGGGGGGTGTGCTGCGGGCCCCCCACCCCAAAGCACCTTGTCCCCATGTTGATGAGGACAAGGGCCTCTTCCCGACAACCCTGGCCGTTGGTTGTCGGGGTCTGCGGGCGGGGGGCTTATCGGAATCCGGGAGCCCCCTTCAATAAGGGGGCCCCCAGATCCCGGCCCCCCACCCTATGTGAATGAGTATGGGGTACATCGTACCCCTACCCATTCACCTAGGGAACAATTGTCAATTAAAAAAAAACACTACACAGATTTTTAAAGTAATTTATTAGACAGCTCCGGGGGTCTTCTTCTGACTTCGGTGGTCTCTCCGGTTCTTCTCCGTGCTCTCCAGGTCTTCTGCCGGGCTCCTCCGCTATCTTCTGCTCTTTTGCTATAGCGGAGGAGCCCGGTCTGCTGCCTTCTTCTCTTCGGGGGTCTCTCCGGTTCTTCTCCGCGCTCTCCGGATCTTCTGCCGGGCACCTCCGCTATTTTGCCGCTCTTTTGCTATAGAGGAGGAGCCCGGTCTTCAATCTTCTGCCCTCTTCTCCTGATGTTGACACGACGCTCTCTCGCGCTGGAATGCACTCTGGGCGCTCCGCTCTGACTTATATAGGCGGTGACCCCGCCCCCTTATGCCGTCACAGTCCCTGGGCATGCTGGGACTGTAAAGGCATAAGGGGGCGTGGTCATCACCCAATGACCACGCCCCCTTATGCCGTCACAGTCCCAGCATGCCCAGGGACTGTGACAGCATAAGCGGGCGGGGTCACCGCCTATATAAGTCATAGCAGAGTGCACAGAGAGCATTCCAGCCAGAAAGAGCGTCGTGTCAACATCGGAAGAAGAGATGAAGAGAAGAAGCGGCGAGACAGCGGCGACAAGACAGCGGCAGCAGATCGGGGGCCCCCTGCTGGCAAAAGAGCTGCAAGAAGATAGCGGCGGGGCCCGGGAGAAGAGGCGGAACACCGGGAGAAGTCAGAAGAAGACCCCCCCGAAGTTGGAAGAAGATCCCGGAACTGCCTAATAAATTAATCCTGAAACCTGTGTACTGTGTTTTTTTTATTGACACTTTTCACTATGTGGATGGGTAGGGGTACCATGTACCCCATACTCATTCACATAGGGTGGGGGGCCGGGATCTGGGGGCCCCTTATTAAAGGGGGCTCCCGGATTCCGATAAGCCCTCCGCCCGCAGACCCTGACAACCAACGGCCAGGGTTGTCGGGAAGAGTCCCTTGTCCTCATTAACATGGGGACAAGGTGCTTTGGGGTGGGGGGCCCACAGCGTGCCCCCCCTCCCCCAAGGCACCAACCCCCCCCATGTTGAGGGCATGTGGCCTGGTACGGTTCAGGAGGGGGGTGCTCGCTCGTCCCCACCCCCATTCCTGTCCGGCCGGGCTGCATGCTCGGATGAGGGTCTGGTATGGATTGGGGGGACCCCCACGCCGTTTTTTTCGGCGTAGGGGGTTCCCCTCAAGGTCCATACCAGACCTAAGGGCCTGGTATGCTCTTGGAGGGGGAACCCATGCCGGTTTTTTATTCAAAATTTGGCGCGGAGTTCCCCCTAAAGATTCATACCAAACACAGTGCCGGGCATTGGCGGGGATCCAAGTCGGATCCCCGTTCATTGAAAGTCGGACATATGCCGGCTTCATGTCGCAGGGCAAAGTCGGATCCAAAGTAGGACGGCTGTCGTGTCGCACCAGTGTGAACCCAGCCTTATAGAAACATCTGAAGGATGATCAGTGGAAACAGGATGTACCTGAGCTCAATTCTGAGAGTCATGGCAAAGGCTGTGAATAGCTATGTAAATGTGATTTTTTTTTTTTTTATAAATTTGCAAAGATTTCAAACAAACTTCTGTCATGTTGCCATTATGGGGGATTGTGTGAAGAATTTTGAGGAAAATAATGAATTTAATCCATTTTGGAGTAAGGCTGTAATATAACAAAATGTGAAAAAAGTGAAGCGCTGTGATTACTTTCCTGAATGCACTGAACCTGTACTGTACATAAAATGAATATCTCCTAAACGTGCACTTTATAAGATATTCACACTGGATGCAGCCGGTGAAGTAAATGGCACATGTGCTCTGAAGGCCTGGCATACCGTGCTGGACCTTCAGAACTTTGTGTCAGAGCCGAGAGTGACATCATCATGGATCTGGCCACTCATACAGCCGGAGACCGCGAACCTGGAAGAAAGAGTCACTAGTGACAGCGCACCACTGGAGGGCCTCATTCTAAGTTAAGTATTTCATAATGTGCTAGTATGCGCTGCATACCAGCACATTATGCAATTGCCTTACAGCCAGGTGTTTTATTTTTTTTTTTTTTAATGCTGTGGTTTACTACTGCTTTAATATGAGTATAATAGTGTAACATAGGGAGAGAGAATGTCACTCACCGGATATATGATGAAAGCCACCAATATTGCTATGACAACACCACCAGCACTAAGACCGACACGAAAATACCACTTTCTAGCCGATTCAGAATCTGAGACAGAAAATACAATGTAAAATATATTAACTTTAAAAAAAAAAAGATTAATTTACAATGTATCAGTTTGTATGGTCGGTGGTCATGTGACATCTTACCTGTATAATCCTCCATCAGGAGAGCAGAGAAGAGACAACAAGACACAATGTTACTATTCTGTGTCACACTCCCACTATGACCCCCCAGAGAAGAGGAGACAGGACCCCAATCTATAACACCCCCATACATGGAATATAACATGACCCCCCATAGTCACCAATACCTTCTGTTTCCAGCATTCTGATGAACTTTGTATCATTGATCAGCCGGTATTCCCGGATCTCCTCACTGATTGGGTTTGTGATCCTGACCCGGAATCTCCTCTCGGCGTCGTCTCTCTGCACACTGGGGATAATCAGCGTCCTATTGTCATCTATCAGCCGATATCTTTCAGGGAGAGGCTCCCCGTCCACCTCCCAGGTCACAGCGCTCTCTTCTCCAGAGAACTGGACAATCACCGCCATCTCCTCACCCAGCTGGCCACGGGTACTGGTGATGTTGGAGATGAGAACTGGATCTGGAATGATCAGGAGAAAGAAGGTCACCATCAGTCATAGCTCACCAGCACAGAGCCCAGATACATGGAATAGAGTGCTAGCTCTTGTACCCACAATGATTAGTTATGTGATCTGCCAGCAATACTAGGGTGACCACATTTCCAAACTGCCAATCAGGGACACCCCCCAGCATGCACCGGTCAGTGACATCACAAGGGGGCGGTGTCACCAGGTGGTCCTGCCCCTTACTTAAGAACTGTCACTCAGCTTACAATGCAGTCAGTGGGTGGTCATGCTCGAGAGCAAAGCTGGATTTAGAGGCAACTTTAGTGCCTTAGATAGTAAAAGCATTTGTTTAATGTATGTTAGCCTATCATTGCAGACAGCCACTTAGATGCAAAGAGTGTAATTGTTCTTTCAATGTAAGGCTAACATACATTAACCCCTTCAATACCAGGCACTTTCCCCCCTTCCTGCCCAGAACAATTTTCATCTTTCAGCGCTGTCACAGTTTGAATGACAATTGCACGGTCATACTACACTGTACCCAAAGTAAATTTTTATCATTTGCTTCCCACAAATAGAGCTTTCTTTAGATGGTATTTGATCACCACTGGGGTTTTTTTTTTTGCTAAACAAACTAAAAAGACCGAAATTTAAAAAAAAAACAAAAAAAAAAACTTTTCCTTAGTTTCTGTCATAAAATTTTGTTTTCTCCTTTACTGATGGGCACTATTGAGATACATGGAATAGATTGCTAGCTCTTGTACACACCCTGATCATTAATTTCCCATCCTATAGTTAAAGTGCTTCTCTAATACACTGCAATTTAATAGTCTTTAGACATGGTGGCGGCATTAGCTTTTTTTGAGCCCCCCATAGATTACATGGGGGATGATGAGACTGGTAGTTTACAGAAAGAAGATAAGGTTGCTAGTGATTTCTGTTCAGCTTACAGTAAATGACAAGGACTCTCCACTTCCTGCACTTGCTGAAAATGTTCTGGAAAATGCTTGGAAAAAAAAAGGAACAAAGGAGGCACCTAATTTAAGGACTGATAAGAGCATCATAGGCTATTTCATGGGTACGGGAGGTTCCCAGCTGACCAGTGGGGCCTGGTGCCAAATATTTTGGGGGGCAGTAAAATGACGACCCCCCTGCAAGGGGATAAGGATGGAGAGCCACAAGCTACCCCCCCACCGTGCGGGAGATGGATGGGGGATGGGAAGGCAGCGATCATGGCAAGCACCCCCCCAAGACTCTGAACAATCAGGTCTCAGGACCCACTTCCATATTGTCTGGGAGGAGAGTCAGGAAGACAATAGTGAATATTAATTCATCAATGTCACACAACTGGGTGGGCTCAGGGGTGCAGTGCTCTCCCTCCTGAGCCCACCCTTTTTAAAGCCAATTTAGAGCTTCAGGCTCTAATCATGTGCTAAAAAAAGAAATAAAACCCCATTGAAATCCATGCGTCTGGTGCCCTCCATGTAGATTAGGGGCGGGCTCATGGATTAGGGGGCGGTGCCTCTGTGCCCTGTATGGATGGGCCTCCACTGCAGCCAACACCTCCCAGATCACATAACCAGAAGTGGAAGTGCCCAATACTGGAAGCCAAGGAGAAAACAGGACAATGAAATGGAAAAAAGGGAAGAGGAGTGATCCAGGCAGAGAGGGGGCAATAGGTAAGTTCTATATGGTAGTGGGGAGGGGTATAGAGATCAGTAAGGGGGGCAGAGATGAGGAGGACAGACTGGCCTGTTGGGCTTATGTCTCCTCTGGCACTGGAGAAAGTCGTGCTGTTTGTGGACATAATGTTGATGTCAGAGGAGAATGGGCAGACTGGTTCCAGATGATAGAAAGACAACAGTCACCCAAAGTATGCAGAATACCATCTCTGAATGCACAACACATCGAATCTTGAAGCAGATGGGCTACAGCAGCAGAAGACCACACTGGGTGCCACTCCTGTCAGATAGAAAAGGAAACTGAGGCTACAATTCACACAGGATCACCAAAATTGGACAATAGAAGATTGGAAAATCGTTGCCTGATCTGATGAGTCTGCATTTCAGCTGCAACATTCAGATGGTGGGGTCAGAATTTGGCGCATGGATCCATCCAGCCTTGTATTACTGGTTCAGGCTGGTGGTGGGGGTGTAATGGTGTGGGGGATATTTTCTTGGCACACTTTGGGCCCCTTAGTAACAATTGAGCATGGTTTAAACACCACGGCCTACCTGAGTATTGTTGCTGACCATGTCCATCCCTTTATGACTACAGTGTCCCCATCTTCTGATGGCTCCTTCCAGCAGGATAATGCACCATGTCACAAAGCTCCAATCATCTCACCACTGGACAAAGAGGTCACTGTACTCCAATGGCCTCCACACTCACCACATCTCATCCAATAGAGCACCTTTGGGATGTGGTGGAACGGGAGATTGGTATCATGGATGTGCAGCCAACAATGGCATCCCTGGGGGATCAGAGGGGGCCCTGACCCCCCCAACATTTTTTTTACAAAAAATCAATGTCTAAGAGGGAGAGAGTCCCCAGTCACCTCCTGCGGGTGATTCCTCCCCCCTCCCCTGCTCGCTGACACTGCATAATGCGAGCGCTCACACAACCACGGCCGCTTGATCTGCTCCTTCCCCTGCATCCTCATTGGCAGGGAGAAGAGCGAGTTGCAGGAAGGACTCCACCAGGACTCTCAGTTACTGAAAAAACAGACTGATTTCTCCCATCCTTAGGACAGGAGAACCAGCCTGTAAATTCCAAGAGATGCCAGACCAGCGCTGTCAATAGCAGGGGCAGGACAGCAAGAGGAGGCTGGGGAACCCCACAGTGGCAGAACACCAGGGCCCGGAGGCAAGACAACCTTTGCAACCCTGATAGTTCTCCCACTGCTTTGGATCCTTATATTTTCTTGGTATGCTGGTAACAGATATTTTCTGCCACCCTGGGGGGACCCCAATACAGTAGGAAGGGAGCTCACTGCAGAACATGTGAAAGGGCCATTGTGAGGTCGTAGTAAAGGGCCCCAGTATAGATATAGAGATATATAGATATATAGATATAGAGATATATCTATATACCATATATATATGCATTTTATAGTTGCCCCCCTACTTTTGTCCCTGTCCCCCCATGTGCCCCCCCTAAATATGAAAGCTGGAGACGCCACTGGCAGCCAACAAATCTGCAGCAACTGCGTGATGTTATCATGTCACTATGGAGCAAAATCTCTCAGGAATGTTTCCAACACCTTGTTGTATCTATGCCACCAAGAATGAGGGCATAAGGGGGTCCAACCCGGGACTAGCAAGGTGTACCTAATAAAGTGTCCAGTGAGTGTATATACTCCACTCCTCTCCAGGCTGTACACTGCGCTGTATGTTGTATATTTCATACCTCTCACTGTTTGTCACAAACCCTCTGGGGCCTGGAATAGGGACACGATGCCCACACCCCTCCAGTGTTATACTGAGGAGGACAGATGGGGAGATATCAGTGGGGAATACTGGAAATCTGTTATATGAAGAACTCATTTCCTCTCTTCACTCATCCTGTATAATAGACACTTCTTCCCCCATAGAGTACAATGCAGTGTAGAGAAGTGTGATGTAGTATATGGACTCTTACCCAGAACACGGATCTCTGTAGAGGATATTAGATATTCTGGAATATCATAACACCAGATTTTATACACACAGGAATCATCCTTCCTGGCATGTGTCAGCTTCCAGCAGCCGCTCCCTGTGTGCAGTCGGAGTCTGGAGTCATGAGATTTAGTATGATTGTAATAACAGTGATTTTCCAGCAATGTCCTCTCCTCTCCTCTGCATTTTCTGCACAGCTCCACAGTAACATCATCCTCAGGACACTTCATATTACAGTCAGTGATGTCTGATCCGCTCTGTACATACACCGTTCCTGATGACACCGATATGATCATCATACACAGGAGACCTGGGAGGAGAAGACAGATCAGAAATGTGAGCAGAACTTTCACAGTGCCCCTAAAAACCCAAATGCAATTTCTAGAGTCCCAGCAGAGAAGAGGAACATAAACACAACGATCATCCCAAAGATTCATCAGCTCCAGTTCTTTGTGTGTCCATTTCTACTGATGTCATTGTCATGGCCAACTGAGGACTACTGATCACTGATAGGAGATCTATAGACTTATGCCCTGTACACACGGTCGGACATTGATCAGACATTCCGACAACATAATCCATGGATTTTTTCCGACAGATGTTGGCTCAAACTTGTCTGGCATACACACGGTCACACAAAGTTGTCGGAAAATCTGATCGTTCTGAACACGGTGATGTAAAACACGTACATAGTTACATATATAGTAGGTGAGGTTGAAAAAAGACACAAGTCCATCAAGTCCAACCTATGTGTGTGATTATGTGTCAGTATTACATTGTATATCCCTGTATATTGCAGTCATTCAGGTGATTATCTAATAGTTTCTTGAAACTATTGATGTTACCCGCTGAGACCACCACCTGTGGAAGGGAATTCCACATCCTTGCCGCTCTTACAGTAAAGAACCCTCTACGTAGTTTAAGGGTAAACCTCTTTTCTTCTAATTTTAATGAGTGGCCACGAGTCTTATTAAACTCTCTTCTGCGAAAAAGTTTTATCCCTATTGTGGGGTCACCAGTACAGTATTTGTAGATTGAAATCATATCCGCTCTCAAGTGTCTCAAGTATTCTCCAGAGAGAATAAGTTCAGTGCTCGTAATCTTTCCTCATAACTAAGATCCTCCAGACCCTTTATTAGCTTTGTTGCCCTTCTTTGTACTCGCTCCATTTCCAGTACATCCTTCCTGAGGACTGGTGCCCAGAACTGGACAGCATACTCCAGGTGCGGCCGGACCAGAGTCTTGTAGAGCGGAAGAATTATCGTTTTATCTCTGGAGTTGATCCCCTTTTTAATGCCAATATTCTGTTTGCTTTGTTAGCAGCAGCTTGGCATTGCATGCCATTGCTGAGCCTATCATCTACTAGGACCCCCAGGTCCTTTTCCATCCTAGATTCCCCCAGAGGTTCTCCCCCAGTGTATAGATTGCATTCATATTTTTGCCACCCAAATGCATTATTTTACATTTTTCTACATTGAACCTCATTTGCCATGTAGTCGCCCACCCCATTAATTTGTTCAGATCTTTTTGCAAGATTTCCACATCCTGCGGAGAAGTTATTGCCCTGCTTAGCTTAGTATCGTCTGCAAATACAGAGATTGAACTGTTTATCCCATCCTCCAGGTCGTTTATGAACAAATTAAATAGGATTGGTCCCAGCACAGAACCCTGGGGAACCCCACTACCCACCCCTGACCATTCTGAGTACTCCCCATTTATCACCACCCTCTGAACTCGTCCTTGTAGCCAGTTTTCAATCCATGTACTCACCCTATGGTCCATGCCAACGGACCTTATTTTGTACGGTAAACGTTTATGGGGAACTGTGTCAAATGCTTTTGCAAAATCCAGATACACCACGTCTACGGGCCTTCCTTTATCTAGATGGCAACTCACCTTCTCATAGAAGGTTAATAGATTGGTTTGGCAAGAACGATTCTTCATGAATCCATGCTGATTACTGCTAATGATATCGTTCTTATTACTAAAATCTTGTATATAGTCCCTTATCATCCCCTCCAAGAGTTTACATACTATTGATGTTAGGCTATTGCCCCGTACACACGGTCGGACATTGATCGGACATTCCGACAACAAAATCCTCTGATTTTTTCCTACGGATGTTGGCTCAAACTTGTTTTGCCTACACACGGTCGCACAAAGTTGTCGGAATTTCTGATCGCCAAGAACGCGGTGACGTCAAGCACGTACGACGAGACTAGAAAAGGCCGGTTCAGAACCAAGCGCAGCACCCTTTGGGCTCCTTTTGCTAATCTCGTGTTAGTAAAAGTTTGGTGAGAGACGATTCGCGCTTTTTCAGACTCGTGGCTTTCAGATCGTTTTCTGCCGTTCAGTTTGTGCTTGTGGGTTTGTATCTGCTCTTCAGTGCGTGCAAGCAAGTTCCGCGTGACTTTAGTCACTGTATTCTTGTTCGTTCGTTACTGGTTTTCAGGTCGCTCTTCACAGGCCTTGCTGTTCTTCAGTGCGTTCTGTTACTTCGTTCTGAGCAGCCGACCATTTTATAGCCATGTTTCGTATGCGTACTCCTCGTAGAGTTCGTGCTGTGCGGGGGCTTGGTGTTGGGGTCCTGACCTTGACACAAGTCCAGTCCATGAACAGGGTGGGGAGGAGTTCAGGGACCAAGAATTGGTTGCTTCAGCGTGACCAGTTCTGTCATATGCCTTTGCTCCGTGAGATCCGTGAGAATAATCCTGATGATTTCAGGAACTTTCTCCGGATGACGGACCCCGTGTTTCACCGTTTGTTGGCTTCGCTGACCCCCTATATCAGCAGGCAGGATACCTGCATGAGGCAAGCCATCACTCCGGAGCAGAGGTTGGTCGCTACCTTGCGGTATTTGGCCACAGGGAGAAGCCTGCAGGACCTCAAGTTCTCGACAGGCATCTCCCCCCAGGCTCTGGGGATCATTATCCCAGAGACCTGTTCTGCCATCATACAGGTCCTGCAGAAGGAGTATATGAAGGTAAGATTTTTATCCTTTTATATCACATTTTATTGTATTGAATGTTTGCTAATATATTGGATTTCTTTCCTCATTCCCTAATTACCATGATTGTATTATGCTGTGAATGTCCCCTTTGTCCTCATGCATGCTGGATTTTTATGTAATTATTATTTTAGGTCCTTCATACATATTTGCCCTTCAATAACCTCCCCAGCATGGTGTCCCCTGCCCTATATTCACCTCATGTAGTCACTTAACAATGTATTTTATCAGCTCCATAGTAGTGCTTTACCCCAAACACCCCCTAAAATGTTTGGAAATGTTATTTTGGATTTAAATTCAGGCAGAGGGCCAGAGGCTTTTTTTTGTGGTGTCCCCAAATTTTTGGTAACCCTCCCTCCCCCAACTGCTAAGTCAGCTGATCCCAATTCTCTATCCTCAATCATCTATCTGCTGACTTTGCCAAACCCATACACAATATACCCATTTCTATAGTGCTCAGATTTATGGATGAATTCCCCAAAGCATGTAGTGCAAGGGCCTGCCTGTATACTTTCCAATGGTACTGTTTAAAGTTCTTGTATCCTATTATGATCTTGATAGGTAATAGCAGAATGTCCAAATGTGCTCAAATGTGTACAGTGTGTATTTATATCTTTGTATTATGACACTTCTTACCTGTCCAGTGGGCTGCCAATAGTGTAACTAAGGAGGGGCTGTTCCAAGTAATACCCTGTATTTAGGCATTCATCTCTCAATGAAGTGAAGAGGGTTACCTGTCCAAGAGTCCCCCCCTATAATGTTAGAAATGGCCCTTGAGAGGAGGGAGGGGGAATATGATAGGTGTACCTTATACTTTGTTGTTGTTAAATTCCCCTTAATAAATGCTATCTGGAGGTTGACCCATAATGTTTGTGTCTAATCTGCTTGCCAGGTTTCTGTGAAAAAATAGTAATGTTTATTGTTTTTTCCTCAACAGTTTCCTTCCACGCCACAGGAATGGCAGACTGTGGCCTCCCACTTTCCTAACTGCGGAGGGGCAATTGATGGGAAACACGTCCACATCATCCCACCACCCAACTCGGGGTCGTACTATTATAATTACAAGGGGTTTAATAGTATAGTGATGTTGGCGGTGGTGTCGGCTAATTACGAGTTCTTGTATGTGGACGTGGGGAAGAATGGCCGGATGTCCGATGGTGGAGTGATCGCCCAGACGGAGTTCTACAGGCGTCTCCAGAATGGCAGTTTGGACTTGCCACCTCCAGAGGACAATGTTGAAGGTCTCCCATTTGTGTTCGTTGCTGATGAAGCATTTGCGCTGGGGGACCACCTCAAGCGGCCATTCCCGATGAGGACCCTCACCCTGGAACAGAGGGTTTTTAATTACCGGCTGGCCAGAGCCCGAAGAGTGGTGGAGAACACATTTGGAATCCTGGCCAGCTGGTTCCGACTATTTCTGACACCCATCCATATGGCAGAGTATAAACTGAACCATATTATACTGGCGTGCTGTGTTCTCCATAATTTTCTACGAAAACATTCAGCCAACTATGCTGGCTCAGTTGGGCCTGAGGCCGGAATACCAAATACATCAACAATGACGGCACTTGAAAGCAGCCGTCCTGGCTTGCCCTCCCTGAATGCCCGTGATGTCCGGTTACGATACCTGGAGTTCTTTGCGGGTAGGGGGGCTATCAATATGCCAGACAATCTGTGACACCTTTTTCAAATAAAAAACAACCAAAAGCTATTCTTGGTGGACATTTCCTGCTTGTGTTTGTTTTAGCTGACCCTGACAGAAATGTGTTGAGTGCAGAAAATGTCGTGATTGGGTAACCTTATAAAAAACAGTGTTGGCTGGTACTTCCTAAATGCAAAAACACATTTCACTACAAGTGCACTTGCAACTGCACTGAACCTGCACTTGTAGTGCAAAGTGTATTTGCCCTTAGGAAATAACCCCCATTTGTGCATAAAACAACAATTACATCACCCCAAAAGTGTTGTAGTGTTGAGACAATAATCCACACATTCTTGAGTAAGGCACTTTTTTATACCTGCACAATCACATGTGCATTTACCCAAGGTTTTTAAAACAAACCAACATGTTTGTTGTATAAAATGTTTGCATTAGCATTATGAAAAATCAAAATATCCATTTCTGATAAAACAGGCCTGTGTAAAACCAACAAGAAAGCCAAAAAACAAGAACTTACAAAGTTCACATTAGGTAAAACCTGAAGGCTATATCAGACATCAGTATTTAGGAACTGGGTTTGATATAGCGTTCAGATGGGGGGAACTCACCCCCTGGAAAAGCCAAATTTGGAAGATGCACACCAATTTACGAATGTCAACATGTGCTATCTGCCATCAGGGGGGATCAAGGGACGTGTTTTGGGGGAGCAAGCCCTTCCTCAACGCTACTTTATAATTGAGGAAGGGGTTGCACCCCCAAAACGCGTCCATTGATCTCCCGTGATGGCAGATAGCACATGTTGGCACACTGTGTGCATCCTCCAAATTTGGCTTTTCGAAACATTGTAAAAATTTAAATTACATAAAACAGGTGATTTTGTGGGGTTTAAATTCGCCCCAAAACATCAATGATGTTATTATTTTTTTTAATAACATCACTGATTTGTTGCTGGATGTTTTGCAATTGGAGATTACATCCCATGATCTCCCCTATCAGTATCTGGGCACTTTCTGATGTAAAGCATTCTCTCTCGCTCACATCACGATCACCTAAAAAGAGATAAAGAACAAAAAAAACAGGTCTCAAAAATCTGCCACCAGCCATCTCTTTTCCCTGAGTCTGTGGTCACAGACACTCACCTGTTGTGGTGCCAATCTCCACCACGTCTTCTTCTTCCTCCTGCTCTTCTTCTTGGTTTTGCGGTATTTCCCCTTCTTCCAGAGGGGGGGGGCTCTGGTCTCCTGGGATGAGGAGTGACCTCCGAGTCTTTTCTCCCCTATGTAAAACAAAAATGGTATACTTAGCACACAGATATTTGATGGCAGAACTATAGAAATAGGAAACATTGCTTGGAAGTGGGGTACAATTGTCTATTTTAGCCAAGTTCAAAGATGTCTTTTTTTTATTGCCCTTTGTCAAGCTGCAATACTTTACCTGTTTGGTACAAGCTTCACAGATGTAACCCCCCCTATAGTATACACTGGAGCACCTGTGTGCCCCCCCTAATAAAAATGGTGTTCTGGGGTCCCACACTAGTGCTCCAGTGTCCAGATGTGAAAACAGCTGCTCAGTGTCCTCTCCTTACACACAATCTAGTTTGCATTTCATTCTAGTAACAAACCCATCTACACAAACAAATCTTTGGCATCCAAGTAGGCCCAAAAAAAATGTGTGAAAATGCATATGGCCTAAACAATGGTGTTCTAGAGGCCGAAAGAAAAATGTTTGATACGAACGAATAATGGGCCCATGAACATTAAAGTTGCCCTTTTAAACGTTACAATTACTAAAAGCATATGGAGCAGAACGAACGGAATAAAGACAGAAAGAATATGAACACAGCACAACTACTTACTTTTTTGCAGCACTCTCCGGATCTTTCGGTACTGCTCCGGCTCTCTCAACTTCAGGTCCGACCACCGCTTCCTGAGCTGATCTTTAGATCTTCGTACCCCGAAATTCCTCTCCAGACTCCGGACCACTTTACCAATGATTTTGGCCTTTCGGATGTTGGGGTGGGGGTAAGGCCCATATTTTCCATCATAGTCGGACTTCTTCATGATGTCGACCATCTCCAACATCTCCCCAAACGACATATTTGTGGCCTTAAAATGTCTCCTTCTGGATCGGGACGTGCCTGGATCCGGGCTTTCCTCCTCCTCCTCGTTGTTCGAATTATCACGCACCTGGTGTAACTCCGCCATCATGCTCTTCCCCCACTGCGCCGAATGAAAAGGGGCGGGGAATAGAATAGAAAGAACGTCAGGGGCGGGCGGAGTTACACACATGCGCAGTGTGTATAAAGCGTAACACACGTGCGTATTACGTACGATCTGTGAGCGGAGGAAGGAGCACTGGACGCGCCGATCGTAAGAACGAAGGTAAGAGACAAACTTGGGCCTATACTGCTTCTAGATTGAGACCTATATTGTAACAAGATTAGGAGAGTTTGGTGTGACATTAGGCTTTGTCTTGTGTTGTGTCTTGCAGTGAACATGGATATCTTAATGAGAGATACTGACTTCATGTCACTATTCATTGATATGCTAAGGGAGCTGCCCTGTCTGTGGGAGATTACCCACCCCCATTTCAAAAACCAAGCAAAGAGGAAGGCAGCACTGGAGCAATTGTGTGAAATTGTGAAGCAGGTGATCCCCACGGCAGACATCACTTATTTAAAGATATTAATTGGTTGCCTGAGGAGCACATATCTGAGGGAGCGCAATAAAGTCCTGGATTCACAGAGATCCGGAGCAGCAGATGACATCTATGTCCCCAGGATGTTGTACTACGACAGGCTGCACTTTCTGGCAGGCCAAACTGAACCCAGGCCATCCCTCTCCAGTCTTCCTTCCACGCTTCCTTCCCCCCCGGCTGAGGCTTCTGATGCCCAACCTGGGCCTTCCAGGCCACATGTGGAGGAGCCCAGATTGAGCCAGGTATAGCATTCCTCTAAATATTTCTGCTTGTACAATCAATGATGTTACCTAGATGTTAGATGGGAGTACTAATTTAGGATTGTGATTGATGATGCAAAAACTAAAACCATGTCCCTTTTTCATACACAGGGAAGTCTCAGCCAGGAGGTGGCTGATCTGCAGGTCCCTCCACCCACCCTGAAAACAGAAAGTGGCAGCAGGAGGAGTAGCCTAGAGGAGGCGGCTATCAGATTTTTTTGGAGGGCTACAGAGGTCCTGGGAGCACCACACACCAGGCAGGAGAACCTTGCGGCATTCATTGCCTATAAAATGCAGAGGATGGAGGAGGGCCAACAAGCCATGTGTCAGGCCCTCATATCAGAGGCTCTGGAGAAAGGTGTGAGGGGCCAACTTACACCTCACACACAGCTTTGGGATGGTCCTCCTCCTCCCTCTCCTCCAGGTCCTCCCAGTCCTCCTCCAGGTCCTCCCAGTCCTCCTCCTCCTCCAGGTCCTCCTCCTCCCTCTCCTCCAGGTCCCCCCAGTCCTCCTCTAGGTCCCCCCAGTCCTCCTCCTCCTCCAGGTCCTACTCCTCCTCCTGCCACATCTCCTACTGCACAGCCACAGCCCGGAAGGAAGTGTGAAAGGAAGACCAGAGAGTGATTGCCCTGGATCCAGTCTGGTCGGCCAAAAGATGCAGCCTCTTGTGGTACCACAGCCTGGGGACACTGATGTCATCTGCTGCTATCCAAGTCTCTGTGAATCCCGGACCAGACTGCCCTCCCTTATATATGGACTCCTCAGGCCACCAATTTTGAGGTTTAAGAATTGATGTCTGCCGTGGGGGTCCCAGGCTTCACTAATTTCTGCTGTTGATCCAGTGTTGCCTTCCTCTTTGTTTGGTTCTGAGCCCTTAATAAAGGATTTTTGTTTTGAATTATACTCTCCTATGTGTTTTACTTCAAAAATGATGGTTTGTTTGTGAGGATTCAGGTACATTTCTAATATACAATGTGAAATGAACAAGGGACACCAACACCAAACAATCTCCTGGAGATTAAATAATAAAAGATATCAATGGTGTTGGGGTAACTTGCCACACAAAACACACACAAAAATATTCTGGAGTAAAAATAAAAATAACTTTGAACAAAGATCAGCCTTGGAAAAAATCCAAACATTAAAGAAAAAAAAAGGCTTAAAAAGAAAAAAATAAAAACATAAAAAATATAAAACTGTCAGATGTGACAACTAATAACAATATATTGAGGGAATCCCACTAAAAAAACACAAATAAAACTTTGTGAGAAGTGTGTGTGAATATGAGCAGCAAAACGACTTAATTCTTGTCACATTATAAAGAAGAAGAGAGTGCGCTGTATTAAACCATTTTTAACATTGCAGCGTGACGAAAGTGCTGTATCCATTGCGAACGCTAAGTTTACCAGAACGAGCTGTCCCGTGTCGGAATTTCTTCTGAGCATGCGTGGCACTTTGTGCGTCGGAACAGGCCACACACGGTCGGAATTGACGCGATCGGATTTTGTTGTCGGAAAATTTTATCTCCTGCTGTCCAACTTTGTGTGTCGGAAAATCCGATGGAAAATGTCCGATGGAGCCCACACACGGTCGAAATTTCCGACAACACGCTCCGATCGGACATTTTCCATCGGAAAATCCGACCGTGTGTACGGGGCATAACTGGTCTGTAATTCCCAGGGATGTATTTTGGGCCCTTTTTAAATATTGGTGCTACATTGGCTTTTCTCCAATCAGCTGGTACCATTCCTGTCAATAGACTGTCTGTAAAAATTAGGAACAATGGTCTGGCAATCACTTGACTGAGTTCCCTAAGTACCCTCGGATGCAAGCCATCTGGTCCCGGTGATTTATTAATGTTAAGTTTCTCAAGTCTAATTTTAATTCTGTCCTCTGTTAACCATGGAAGTGCTTCCTGTGTTGTGGACTACGTCGGGACTATAAACGGGGCAGTAGCCAATAGCTTTCGTTTCTTAATTTATTCTGAGCATGCGTGGCACTTTGTGCGTCGGATTTGTGTAAACAGAATCGGAATTTCTGACAACGGATTTTGTTGTCGGAACATTTTATAGCCTGCTCTCAAACTTTGTGTGTCGGAAATTGCTATGGAAAATGTGTGATGGAGCCCACACATGGTCGGAATTTCCGACAACAAGGTCCTATCACACATTTTCCATTGGAAAATCCGACCGTGTGTACGGGGCATTAGGTGGCTGAAGCAAGAAACTATTACAGATGTATGGTGGGGAATGGAGAGACGGTTCCAGTAAATGAAGATCTGATCCTGTGACCAGAGCAGTTATTACTGATAGGATTGGGATTTCTAAATGCAAAAGATATATTAAAGCGGAGGTTCCCATTTAAAAAAAATAAATAAATAAAAGTCAGCAGCTACAAATACTGCAGCTGCTGACTTTTAATAGTCGGACACTTACCTGTCCCAGGGTCCAGCGATGCTGAGGATTGAAGCCCTGCCCGCCCCCCCTCCGCTCGGCGGCGCTGGCATTTTAACTGTGGGCGCCTGGCTGTGGCTTCACAGCTGGACACCCACTGCGCATGCGCAAGCCGCGCCGTGCACCATCACTGGCTGCACCATCACTGGCCGCGCAATCATCTGGGACCGATCACGTGTCCCAGATGATTGACAAGAGGGAGGGGGAAGAGGCGATCTCCCTTCCTGCACCGAGGGAAGTGACATCAGGAGCCCAGGCACCGAAGGATGCAGACTACGAGGGACCACCTAGAAACAGGCATTTAGAGGTGAGTAAAAAAAAAATTTCTCCAAATGTTTATTTTAAATTTAATAAGCACATTACTAATTTTTTTTTTGGGGGGTGGAACTCCACTTTAATGAAGAGAATGCCAGGACCCAGTCACAAGTGTGACCTTTGTAACCCTGGTAGTTCTTCCATTGAGGTTGGACCCTTATATGGAGCTCCCTGGTGTGCTGGTGACATGTCTATTGTTTTCTGCCACCGTGTGGTGGGCCCAAGATGGTAGGAAGGGGGCTCTCTGCAGAACACATGACCATAATAAAGGGCCCCCGCAACAGCAGTAAAGTGCCCCCGGGGTCAGTGGGGAAGGCCATGGGACCAGAGAAAAGAACCCCCGGGACCAATGAAATGAAGGGGGGTCAGGGGGGCCCTTCAAGGTTTCTTACACCGGGGCCCTGAAGGCTCTAGTTACGCCTCTGGATGTGTTCATATGTCTCCATATACTCGGAGAAGAGGCAATGAGGAGAAGAATGTGGAGATGGAAGGATGAACAGTAGAGGGATGGACCAGAGGCGTAACTAGAATCTTCAGGGCCCTGATGCAAGAAACCATGAAGGGCCCCCACCAGTGGCATTGCTAGGTCTACAAAAGACCTCGGGCTAGAGCCCATAGTAGCCTAGTAAGGAAAGTCATACACTTTGGCGGGCATACACATATATATAATATATATGTGTATGTAGATAGATAGATAGATAGATAGAGATATATATATATCTCTATCTATCTATCTATCTATCTATATTTTATTTATATCATTACATATCTGAATGCAGATCCCCCACTTACATCAGGGTCCCCAGGGATCCACCACCTACATCAGGGTCCCCAGAGAGCCCCCCCTTACATCAGGGATCAGGGTCCTTAGAGAGCCTCCCCTATATTAGGGTCCCCAGAGAGCCTCCCTCCTTACATAAGGGTCCCCAGGGATCCCCCCTTACATCAGGGTACCCAGAGAGCCCCACTTACATCAGAGTTCCCAGGGAGCCCCTCCTTACATCAGGGTCCCCAGAGAGCCCCCCCTTACATCAGGGTCCCCAGAGAGCCTCCCCTTACATCAGGGTCCCCAGAGAGCCTCCCCTTACATCAGGGTCCTTAGAGAGCCTCCCCCTATATTATGGTCTCCAGAGATTCTCCCCTTACATCAGGGTCCCCAGGGAGCCCTCCTTACATCAGGGTCCCCAGAGAGCCCCCCCCCCCTACATTGGGGTCCCTAGAGAGCCTCCCCTTACATCAGGGTCCCAAGAGAGCCTCCCTACTTATATTAGGGTCCTCAGAGCCCCCCTCATTACATCAGGGTCCCCAGAGAGCTCCCCTTAACATCAAGGTCCCCAGAGAGCCCCTCCTTACATCAGGGTCCCCAGAGAGCCCCCCTAACATCAGCGTCCCCAGAGACGTAAGCTAGCAAGTGGTTGTGGTGATGCGCTAATCCTGGTAACTAAACAAATGCATGAGTGCAACTGTGCTACAATGTTGATGAGTCAGAGGCTAGTCACCTAACGTGAACGTGGGGTGTGAATAATCATCAAACACCATTGTAAGAGAATAAAAATATAAATATACTCCGCCCAGCGTAAAAAGTGACTAAATTGGGTAAAAGTGTCCGGACTATGAAAATTGCAATAATAGCATCAACATAAGCAGTTAAAAGGCATGCAGTGTCGGACTAAACATATAGTGCATATGTAGGCAAGTGGGTGACTAAAACATTAATAGCTCAATATACAACTTCCAGAAAAATAAAAATAAAACAAAAAAGTGCAATGTTACACTGTACGTCCGGAGAGATCACAATGCCTGTGGAAATGCAAAAAAGTGTCCAGTGCAAACAATAAGTGCTCAAGAATTGTCTAAAGACATAAATACAGTCCAAAGAAAGGTGGCTTGTGTAACAGCAAAATCTCCAATGATTCATCAATCCTCAAAGTGCCAAACAGTGAGATGCAAGCAGCAAACTGGATTCTAAAATCAGTCACTTTGAATAGGTGAAAAGTGTGAAGTGTATAGACCAGTCCTCTTCATGCAGCAATCCTACACTGGTGGATAATGGCCCCTTACCTCATTCTACTGAGGTTACAGCATAAGTCAGTCACCGCTTATGGCAGCTCCTATGGAGGTTGGTCCTGGGTCCCGGACTATGTCTCTATATGCCTCAGGTCCACAGGGGGCATGGCGGCCGAAAGGGGAAAAAGGATGCCATATAGTGTAGTCATTTTTAAAACATCTAAACTTTATTCAAAGGTAAAAGAAGGTACTCACACAGTAAAAATGGCAGAGGGCGCATATAACCAAACGAGCGGCGAGCTCGTACACTGCTGACAGTGGAAGGTGTTCCCCCCCTTTGCCGTTTTTAGGCTCTCTAAGGACCCTGATGTAGGTGGTGGATCCCTGGGGACCCTGATGTAAGTGGGGGATCTGAATTTAGATATGTAACAAAATTATATATATATATATATATATATATATATACACACACACACATATACATACATACACATATATATTATATAAATATGTATGCCCACCAAAGTGTATGACTTTCCTTACTAGGCTACTATGGGCTCTAGCCTGAGATCTTTTGTAGACCTAGCAACGCCACTGGTGGGGGCCCTTCATGGTTTCTTGCATCAGGGCCCTGAAGATTCTAGTTACGCCTCTGTATCTCTGTATACAGATCACATCTATTCCTATATACTGATCTCCATGTATACACCGCTGGGATCAGATATTAAATCTCTGTATACAGATCACATCTATTCTATATACTGATCTCCATGTATACACCGCTGGGATCACATATTATATCTCTGTATACAGATCACATCTATTCCTATATACTGATCTCCATGTATACACCGCTGGGATCAGATATTAAATCTCTGTATACAGATCACATCTATTCCTATATACTGATCTCCATGTATACACCGCTGGGATCACATATTATATCTCTGTATACAGATCACATCTATTCTATATACTGATCTCCATGTATACACCGCTGGGATCACACATTATATCTCTGTATACAGATCACATCTATTCCTATATACTGATCTCCATGTATACACTGCTGGGATCACACATTATATCTCTGTATACAGATCACATCTATTCCTATATACTGATCTCCATGTATACACCGCTGGGATCACACATTATATCTCTGTATACAGATCACATCTATTCCTATATACTGATCTCCATGTATACACCACTGGGATCACACATTATATCTCTGTATACAGATCACATCTATTCTATATACTGATCTCCATGTATACACCGCTGGGATCACATATTATATCTCTGTATACAGATCACATCTATTCCTATATACTGATCTCCATGTATACACCACTGGGATCACATATTATATCTCTGTATACAGATCACATCTATTCCTATATACTGATCTCCATGTATACACCGCTGGGATCACACATTATATCTCTGTATACAGATCACATCTATTCTATATACTGATCTAGAAGATCACAGATGACATTACCTGTCACACATCGTCCGATCATCTCCTCTCCTCTCCTCTGGTACAAGTCAGGCAGAGAAGTTACAATGTACAATGTAACAGCAACTAGCTAAATCTACATGCTGACTGGAACTATCTGCCGAGTCCTCCTGTCCTGAGCTCTGCTCTGGTTCTCAGTTGGGGATCTGTGTATATGTCTACTTATTATTTATCATCTCCAGCCAATCAGGCGCTGAAAATGGATCAGTAGGCGTAGCTCCGCTTCATAATGCAGAATAAGCTGTCATCATTCTCATCGCACTTCCTTGTAGCTCTTCAAACATACTTTTGTTTGCATAGAAAGTTGCTGACATGTTCAAAGTTGCCAACATTGCAAAAAAAAAATGTGGAACACTTTTTTGGCTGTAGGCGGAGCCGTATAATAATTAGGGGGTGGGGGCATGCATTTGTGGGCTTGGCTTAGCAACAAAAAACAAAACTGTGCAGCTGCGGTGAAAAGTGGGCGTGGTTTACGTGAAATCATGGGCGTGGCTTAAATGGGCGTGGCTCAAAGGGTGTGTGGTTAGAGTCTGAGATGAATAAGGGATGGAGAGGGAAAGGGGGAGAGAGGAATGAAGGAACAGCAGCCCCAGATCCTACACAACAATAGAAATATGTGTATTCCAGAAAGTTTAACAATCAGCAGATAAAGATACTCCAAACACCTGGTGTTAGCACTTCAATCATCCCGGCACCATGATTGTTATGGTGTCAGGATGATTGAAGCACATTATTTCTATTATTACATTGTAATATAAAAATAAATCATCCAACTCACCATAATGCAGAATCAGTGGGATCCCTGTGTGTGTCACCTGCCACATCGTCTGCCACCAGCAGAGTCCATCCTTGCATCAGGTGCCACCAGCAGAGTCCATCCTTGCATCAGGTGTCCCCAGCAGAGTCTGTCCACGCATCAGGTGCCCCAGCAGAGTCAGTATAGACCCCCTCAGTGCAGACCCTCCTCCATCAGTGCAGACCCCCCTCATCAGTGCAGACCCCCCTTGTCAGTGCAAACCCCCTCAGAGCAGACCCCCCTCCATCAGTGCAAACCCGCTCAGAGCAGACCCCCCTCCATCAGTGCAGACCCCCTCAGTGCAGACCCCTCTCTATCAGTGCAGACCCCCTCAGAGCAGACCCCCCTCCATCAGTGCAGACCCCCCTCCATCAGTGCAGACCCCCTCAGAGCAGACCCCCCTCCATCAGTGCAGATGCCCTCAGCAGATGCCTCTCCATCAGTGCAGACCCCCTCAGCAGACCCCCCTCCATCAGTGCAGACCCCCTCAGAGCAGAACCCCCTCAGTGCAGACCCCCCCTCCATCAGTGCAGACCCCCTTAGAGCAGAACCCCCTCAGTGCAGACCCCCCTCCATCAGTGCAGACGCCCTCAGCAGACCCCCCTCCATCAGTGCAGATGCCCTCAGCAGACCCCCCTCCATCAATGCAGACCCCCTCAGCAGAACCCCCTCCATCAGTGCATACCCCCTCGGCAGAACCCCCTCCATCAGTGCAGATGCCCTTAGCAGACCCTCCCCTCCCATAACACCCCCCAGGCCCCAGCAGTGAGCACATAGATAGAGCGGCCGTGTGTTCAGTGGAGAGGGGAGGGGCCAATCTGTGCGAGAGGAGAAGCCGATTCATTGGCTGCACAGATCGAGCCCCCTTTCCTGCTCTACTGAACACAAGGGGGAGCGATCAAGTGGCAGCGGCGGGACCGGCCGCCATTTTACTGAAGCCCGTTCCCAAAAATGCAAATTGCAAACATTCCCGATTTTCCCTGGGCAAATCCCGATTTGGGACAGCTTCCGACCGGGACGAGGGTCCCAAAATCGGGATTGTCCCGGGAAATTCGGGACTGTTGGCAACTATGTATGTTTGATATGTCAGAGACTGAAGAAAGGTTGTTAAGATGACTGGGAGGATCAGGTGGGAAATTGAGAGCAGAATTAATTTTTTGTAAAAGGAAATTATTATGTACAGATGTGTGTTTAACTCCTTCAATACCGGGCACTTTTACCCCCTCCCTGCCCAGGCCAATTTTCAGCTTTCAGCGGTGTCACTCTTTGAATGACAATTGAGCGGTCATACTACACTGTACCCATATGACATTTTTAGCATTTTTTTCACACAACTAGAGATTTCTTTTGGTGGTATTTAATCACGGCTGGGTTTTTTATTTTTTGCTAAAAAAAACAAAAAAAGGCCAAACATTTTGGAAAAACAAAAATTGTTCTTAATTTCTGTTATGAAATTTTGTCAAGAAGTAATTCTGTGGCACTGATAAGGAGGCACCAATATGCAGCACTGATGGTCACTGATGAGGAGGCACCAATATGCAGCACTGATGGGCACTGATGAGGAGGCATTCATTTGCAGCACTTATGGGCACTAATAGGCAGCACTGATTGACATCAGTGATGGGCACTGTTGGGGCTGCACTGATGAGTTCTAAGTATCTGTGCAGATCTCCCCTGTGAGGAAATGCCGCTGATCAGCTCTCTTCTCCTCACATACTGTTATTGTGAGGAGAGGAATGCCGATAACCGTAATTTCCTTGATTTACATGTGATCGGCTGGTGCTCAAAATTTTTGGGGGGCGCAAACAAACTGAAAAAAAACATCAATTGCAGCCACTGTGCCCATCAAACATAGCCACTGTGCTCATCAAACGCAGCTACTGTGCCCATCAATTGCTGCCAGTGTACCCCATCAATTGCCGATACTGTGCCCCATCAATTGCTGCCAGTGTTTATCGCCCGGGAGTCGGGACTTACCTGTCTCGCAGCGGGTCACGGTGGTGTCCTCCACATCCACGCTCCTCGATGTCTCCGGTTCTCTCTATCAGCCATCCAATCACAGTGCCTGTTGTTTCAACCAATCGGGTGACAGGTAACCAGACCTGAGCACCTGATTGGCTGAGAGGCAGGTCAGTATAAGGAAAGCGATTTACTCGCTTTCCTAACACAACACTGAGTAAACAGCAAACACACAGCATTGCGCCCGCTGTTTATCATTTTGGAAGCCTATTAGAGCCTACGGCTCTAATCAGGCACTTAAAAAAAAAACCACCGCTGTAATTCAGGTGCCCGACAATGGGCCGGACACCAGAATAAGGGGCGGCAGCGGGGACCGTAGATAGATTTATGCAATGCATGAATCTATCTATGGTGTGAGAGAGGTAACAGGAGAGAGGGGGCGGCGCTCCTGTGCCCTTTATGGATGCACCGCCACTGCATGTGATCAGCTGTGATTGGACACAACCAATCACATGGGTAAAGAGCTGCGTCATCGGCTTTTTACAGAGATCGGTGATGCGCCGTATCCCAGGGACAGAGTACACCACTGATTGCTGCGATGTGCGCCCCCCACAGGCACACAAGTGTGGTGAGAGTGGGATGACTTCATATGACATTATCCCAGAACGAGAGACCCCCCCCGCCCATCATCTGACAATACAGCGGGTGGGAGGTGGTTAGACTAGTACTGATTCATTCACCCTGTGCATGCCAGCATCCTCTGCAGTGAATTTGGGCTCGTTCACACACCCAGTAAAACTTGAACTTTTTTCTATGCATTAAGATGAAAAACCTTTTGTGCTGCAGAATCCCCCCAGTCCTCCCTTATACTTTCCTCAGCCCGATGCGATCCAGCAATGTGCATGAGAGCAGCAGTTCTCCCGGCTGTCTCCCTCCTCCCTCGGCAGATGGATGGCAGCAGGAGCCATTGGCTCCCGCCACTGTCAAATGATGTGCCGAGTGAGTGAGGGGGCGAGCCACCTGCTCTGTGTCAATGTACTCAGGTAGGGTGGCTCAGGAGTGAGCAAACACGGGTGCCCCCATGGAAAGTGTCTTTCTATAGGGACACTTGCCATAAAGGAGGAGCCTGGAGCGCCAGCGGGGGACCCAAGAAGAGGAGGATCAGGGCTGCTCTGCATAAGACTATTGAACACAGCAGGTAAGTATAACATGTTTGTTATTTGAATAAAAAAACAAACAAAGCTTTAGTGACACTGTAAAGAGAATGAAAAGGTGAACAAACAGCCTCGGTCCTCACTGCACTTATCTCCATGGTAATGGAACCTTTTTTTTTGTTAATTATTATGGGAAATAGACATATGAGTGCTGAGGGTTAAGGCAGTGCTGGAAAATAATTGGTGGTCACACAAAACATTGACACTTTGGGCCCAATTTGGACATTTTCCCTTAGGGGTGTACTCACTTATGTTGCCAGCAGTTTAGACATTAATGGCTGTGTGTTGAGTTATTTTGAGGGGACAGCAAATTTACACTGTTATACAAGCTGTACACTCACTACTTTACATTGTAGCAAAGTGTCATTTCTTCAGTGTTGTCACATGAAAAGATAGAAGAAAAGATTTACAAAAATGTGAGGGGTGTACTTACTTTTGTGAGATACTGTACATGTCTGTGAGACTCTTACTTGTGGCTCAGCATTCTCAGCATATTTTTTGGAAACAAGAATGCTACGTGCGCCACATTAGGACTTCTCTTTGTTGCACCCTTAGACATCCCAGGTCTTTTACAATCCTATAGTATATTCCACAAAATATTCCCATGTGCCACTAAAGTGTTTGAGTTTGGCTTGAAGAAAAGGTGGCAATCCTCCGCCTGGGCAGATAAATAATGAGTGCTGGGCCTGGGCAGGGAGTCTTAATGGAAGCTTGGTATTCGGCTTTTGTACTGTTGTGTTAGACCTGCACTGCACCCTTCCACCTCACCTCAGGGCACCACGCATGCCAATGCTGGCCGCTTACATTGTGGCTGTGCCCTTCCACCTCAGGGCACATGGGCAAATCAAATGCCAGGCTTCCCCAGTGTTACGCTTTTTCAAGTTTGGGCGCACACCAGCACAAGCTCTTGGAAATGCAGTAGGGTGTCCAGTAAGAGTAGAGCTGGGATCTGATGTTACTTATGTCATATTGTCAAATCCCTGCCACTCCTAAATCTGCTCCACTGCCGCCAGCACCAGAGTCCATGATGTTCTTCATCTGGCCTTGGCCACAGGGCTGCTGTTAGAAATCACAGGTCCTGTACAGCCTACCTGACTGAGCCGCTCCCCCCTCCCCGCACCGCCTCTGAAAATATCAAATTATATATTTGCTAAAATTCATGTCTGGGGGAGGGGCGTAGATACCGATCCCCTGCAGTGCAGCCAGATGGAAAAGGAGGAGGAAGCAGAAGGAGCAATAAGAGTCAACAGAAGGCAGTACAGGTGACCCTCCTGATCATCTTGTGCCCCGGCACCCCTTTTGAACTGATGGGGCATTGTCCTGGTACAGGGGGCCAGGTGTACTGTCTTATCAGCTGCCCAGCTTGGCCACACCATTTCCACTGCAGACATGCCTAAACTAAAGGCCAGTAGTGGCTGGTTCTCAACATTTTTGGGGGTGCAAACAAATTGAAAAATTATGAAAAATACTGAAAAAAACATCAATTGCAGCCACTGTGCCATCAATTGCATCCACTGTGCCCATAAATGCAGCCACTGTGCCCATAAAATGCAGCCTCTGTGCCCATCATATGGAGCCACTGTGACCCCCCTGCCCACTCGCCGTCTCACCGGCACTTACCTCATCCTGGTGGTGGGTCAGGCAGCGGGTGATGGCGGTGAGCTGTGGGACGGGCAGCAGGTCAGGTGACGGCTCCGGCATCTTCCATGGTTCCCATGTGTCTCTTCTTCCGTTTCCACTAGGCATCCAGTAGGGATGCTTGTGCCTTCAGCCAATCAGGTGATCGGTTATAGACCCGTGCTTCCTGATTGGCAGAGAGGCGGTTCAGTGTTCATATATTCATTTGCTTTTCTAAAACACTTGGGTGGGCTCCGAGTGCAATGCTCTGCGCTCCAAGTCCACCTTTTTTGAAGCCTATTAGAGCCTATGGCTCCAATCAGGTGCTTAAAAAACACCCGCCACTGTAATTCAGGCGCTCGGCGCCCAAAAAGGGGCTGGACACCTGAATGGGGGTGGCTGCAGCGGCTGTGGATAGATTCATGCAATGCATGAATCTATCCACTTTTCATATAGGGGGGTGGCGTGACAGAGGGGGTGGTGCCCATGTGCCCTTAATGGGTGCACTGCCATTGCTAAAGGCTTCTTTATGGAGAGGTGCAGGATCTGTAGGAAGAGTTCTGTCCTCCTCTCTGCTGCTGACTGCTGAGATAAGGTGGGGGAGCTGCAGCTGCAGGAGAGGTGCGAGGGCCACGTGAAGGCAAGATTTGGCCCCTGGACCTTATTTGACACGTGTACTAGGGGTTCAGTACCAAGATGACCTTCCAGTCTGTTTTTGGATTACTGCCCCACACAAACCTGGCTTTGTTATATTATGTTCAGTATTCATGTGGAACTACACAAAAAAGTCAGAATAATCAACCATAAAACAGATGTTCACCTGTGTCTGCACTGAATGTGAAAAAAAGGTTTTTATGTCTGGAGTTTGGCTTTAACCTCCCTGGCGGTATGATTATTTCAGATTTTAGGTGCTGAAAGTGGTACAATTAATTTGCATGGAAATTTGGCGTTTTATATTGTAGGTCTGTAAATCTTAACAATAACACCCTTAAATCTGTCCAAACCAGAGTCTAGTAGATATCCCGGGTATGATAAAGTTTGAAACACAAAAACATAAATTATAATATAATAAATAAAAATAAATAATAAAAAAAATTTAAAAAAATAGTAATAAAATAAATTTCCCCACAATTCACTATCGCTCAATTCTGCAAGTGTTCTAATTTACTATCGCTGTTTTCTAGCTGGTCTAAAGCCACTTTTGACGTAAAGGGACACTTTTTGGTTGCTATGGACAATCTCCAGTTTCCAGGCAGAAAGAACAGTATATGCAATATAAAACTGCATGCAGGGCATGGGCCAGAGCACTGGGGACAAAAGGAATGTGAAATGATTTCATACAGTACTGTAATCTGTAAGATTACAGTACTGTATGTGTTATGATTTTTACTTTTTTTTAATTTGCCACCAGGCTCCGCCCCCGTGCGTTGCGCCGCTCGCAGGGAACGGAGCCTGGCACGGAGAGGCTTCGGAGGAGGACGGAGCCCTCGGACACTGCGGGTGACATCGCAGGATCCCGGGGACAAGGTAAGTAACGCCGCCCCAGGATCCTGCAATGCGATCCCGAGTGTGGCTCAGGGTTACCGCTAATGGTACTGAATTTTAACCCCGAGCCACACTCGGGAAAACCGCCAGGGAGGCTACCATGTAGAACAAAATATTACAGCACAGACATGCAAAAAAGACATTTACCTCCAGCAGGGTTAGTTTAAAACACCTAGACATTTACAAAAAACATTATCAAAAAATATGGGGATTTGGTCACACCATATTGCTATATGGTGCTAAGCCCACTTACTGCGACAAAGTACCCCATGATTAGTGGGTCCTACACTATCCATAGATTGGGGGATCCTGCTTCTCTGAACCATGAGAGCCATTCACTCTTCTATATGGGAGAACTTGAGGTCTCCACCCATGACACAAGTGGACACTAATGAGAGGTACTTAATGAGGGAGTGGGGTGTTCCTCACCCAAAAGGATTTGGTCAGAATCCATACAATAGACAAACAAGATATTTGGTTGCACACCCTAAAAGATGCATTAAAGCTGGTGCAGCCATAAGACCATACAACAGAACAAAATATTACAGCGCACACATGCAAAAAAGACATTTACCTCCAGCAAGGCTAGTTTAAAACACCTAGACATTTACAGAAAATGTGCCCCCCAAATATCTTGTTTGTCTATTGTATGGATTCTGACCAAATCCTTTTGGGTGAGGAGCTCCCCACTCCATCATTAAGTACCTCTCATTAGTGTCCACTTGTGTCATGGGTGGAGACCTCATGATTCTCCCATTTAGAAGAGTGTATTGCTCTCATGGTTCAGAGAAGCAGGATCTCCCAGTCTATGGATAGTGTAGGACCCACTAATCATGGGGTACTTTGTCACAGTTAGTGGGCTTAGCACCATTTAGCAATATGGTGTGACCAAATCCCCATATTTTTTGATAATGTTTTCTGTAAATGTCTAGGTGTTTTAGACTAGCCCTGCTGGAGGTAAATGTCTTTTTTGCATGTCTGTGCTGTAATATTTTGTTCTGTTGTATGGTCTTATGGCTGCACCATCTTTAATGCAACTTTTAGGGTGTGACCCCCAAATATTTTGTTTGGCTTTAACATGTACACACCTTCTCTGATATTGGAGGCTATCTGGAATAGGAAGATGTTGCAGTGTGAAGCCGGCAATAAAACAATCACGATTACACACGTGCAAAACCTTTTTTTTTTCTTTTATTGAACATAATTTTTAATACTAATTTAATTTAGTAATAATTTAAGCCATGTCATATTTGTTCTTTGGGTGCAAGAAGATGTTTACCGTATTCTGATAATTACATTAACAAGTACAGAATATTACTGTTGCCATTCTAATAATTTACAAGATTATCTCTTCTCAGTTTTTAACCACTTCAGCCCCGGAAGATTTGGCTGCTCAATGGATGTGGAAATGTCCTTCACGCTGCTCTGAAGAAGGTGCTACCTTCGAAACGCATCAGCCAGCAGCAGTCTGTACGTCTTGTCCATAGGTCTGGAGACTGCCATCGGTGGATCTATCACCACCATCATTAGACCATTTATGCGTGATTTTCATCTACCCTTGTGAGTAGTAACCTTTATGTGTTCTTTTCTAAATAAACTTTTTTAAGGATAATGCACAAGACGGGTGCGCCCTCTGTTTTCTGTTTTTTGTGTGATTGTTAGGATATCCCTATCCTTGAGGGCAGCAAGGCTGAAAGCTACCGTCCATCTAGAACTTTGAACTGGTGGGCTTAAACATTTATGCGCAAGAGTTTTTGTTTTGTTGTATTGGCTAATATATATGTGTTTTTTCCTCTGCTTGTATGACTGAAGCAGCCTGATACCCTATAGAGTCTATTTGACCATACTACATCTTCGGAGTGATCTATTTATATGTTTATTTATTACATCCCCTTTTTCCATTTTTTTCCGAATTAGCCCCTTTATATATATTGTATTTTATATTTATTTACTATTTACATCACTATTTAGTATACCCTGGGTCCAATTTCTTCAAATTATCACCGTACTCGTCTGTATGACAGAGGTCTATTATATTACAATGACTCTTTGTAATATTTACATTCACGATACTAGAAGAAAATGGCTGCCATGCGGTGTGCATGGACACTCAACAAAATGGCCGCGATGTAAACAATGAACGGCCCACAAAAAAATGGCCGCTTTTTTTGTATATAAACAACAATGCCTGTACGGCTAATCCGGTTCCCCAGATGAAGTCACGTGACGTGACATAACGCGTAAGGAGTGGCTGGAGTCAGACATGCACCAGAAGTGACATAAGGAGGCGCTGAGAGCGCCGGTTTTAACTATTCTTGCCTGATTTTATCTATTTACATGTAAGAGTCCACCCTTATGTTCACAATAAAATGTACTCCATATTTTAAAAACCTAACTACGCTATTGGAGGCACTTTGTTCTTCTCCCCCTCATTATTTTGGTACTGATGCACCGGAGTGCTTTGGGACGCTTTAGTGGTAAATACAGCTGGAGAAGCTATTCCTGGCCCCATTACCAGTATATGTTGGAGTTGGAGAATGACCTAAAGGGAAGCGGTGGAGAGCTATATCCATCCATACATGCGTTTTATTACACTATATGAGGTGAGAGTTCTGTGAGACCGGTGGTGTGAGAAATATTTTATGAAGATTTATATGGATACTGAGGAGCATTGAGTGGGTCCCCCATTATTAAACCTCCCCGGGTTACCACCCTATGAACATCCAATTCTCCCATATTTATCAATTTGTTTGGACACTTTCACCATTGACTTTTTGACCTTTTTTTCTTCTTTTTCTTTTTGTGTGGCTTACTGTTTTAATTATATGCTGTGATTTTGCAGCATTTATTTATGCTTTGGACACTGGTTACCACTTTTGTGTATATGAATTAGACATTTGTTGCCATCTTTTTCATGATTTTTTGATGCTCCTTGCTGGAGCCACCTACACATCCTTAGGCTTGATTCACACCTATGCATGTTGCTTTTGAGTGTTTTTGGAGGGTTTTTTTTCATGCTTGCCACGTTTTTGAGCCGCGTTTTTGCCGCGTTTTTGCCGCGATTTGCGTTTTGCGTTTTTTTTTTTTTTTTTTTTTTTTTTTTTTTTTTCATTTTTTTTCACAGTCTTAAAAAAAAATTACAAAAAAATAAATAAAAAAAAAAAAAAAAAAACGGCAAAAACGCATCAAAACGCATCAAAAACGCAGCACTTGCGTTTTTGATGCTTGTCCATTGAAAACCATTACATGCAAAACGCTGCTTTTTGCATGAAAAAAAGTCCCCGACCCTTTCCAAAAACGCTGAGATACAAAAAAGCATTGATGTGAACATGTTCCATAGGAACCCATGTTAAAAAATTCCCGTGCATTTCTGCAAAATGCAAAATGCATCAAAAAACGCGCTAGTGTGAATGGGGCCTTAGAGGCTTTCATTATTTCCATTGTTTGCACATTGCACTTTATTTTTTTTAATCATTTTTTTTTTCTGTGCGAGATCACTTTATATACAATTGGCTGCTCAATGACCAGGCCATTTATTGTGATTCAGCACTGCGTCCCTTTAACTGACAATTGTGTAGTCCTGCAACACTGTACCCAAACAAAACTGATGTTCTTTTTTCCCACAAATAGAGATTTCTTTTGATGGCATTTGATCGCTTCTGTTGTTTTTATTTTTTGCACTATAAACAAAAGAAAAGAATATCTTTTACTTTTTGCTATAATAAATATCCCACATTTTTTCCTCAGTTTAGGCTGATATGTATTCTATATATTTCTGGTAAAAAAAAATCGTAATAAGCGTATATTGATTGGTTTGCACAAAAGTTATAGCGTCTACAAAATAAGGGATAGATTTATGGCATTTTTATTATTTTTATACCAGTAATGATGGCAATCTGCGATTTTTATCGTGACTGCGACATTATGGTGGACACATCGGACAATTTTGACACATTTTTGGGACCATTGACAATTATACAGCGATCAGTGCTATAAAAGTGCACTGATTACTGTATAAATCTCACTGGCAGGGAAGAGGTTAACACTAGGGGGCTATCAAGGGGTTGACTGTGTTCTAACTGAAAGCGGGATGGGACTAATTAGGGGAAGAGAGGGATCGGTGTTTATACTTTGTATGAACACACGATCAGTCTCTTCTCCCCTGAAAGAACCGGGATCGGTGTGTGCTTACACACACCGATCCCGGTTCTCGCTCTGTCATGAGTCATTGCCAGTGCCTATCGCGCCCACCGGGCACTCGCATTGGCTCTGGCAAGTCACAGGCGGTGTGTGCGCCCCTAGTGGCCGAAAGGCAAAGCAACGTAAGGTAACATCACTTCCCCCAGCCGTGCCATTCTGCCGCAGTAAAACTGGTTAACCTGTGTAATGGCTCTACCTCAGCTTGCAGGATGTCAGTGACAGATGGAGTAGATTGGTTTATTGTACAACATTGTATCCATAGAAAAACAATCACAATGTATCCTTCCAGAGAACAAACAGCCAGTTGTCTGAAACTGAGTAAAAAAGTGCTGGATAGTTAGGTCACACAGAGGAGAGGTGGAGAAGAGCTAGGGGGCTGACAGGAGAGGAGCTATGGGGCTGACAGGAGAGGAGCTAGGGGCTGACAGGAGAAGAGCTAGGGGCTGACAGGAGAAGAGCTATGGGGCTGACAGGAGAGGAGCTATGGGGCTGACAGGAGAGGAGCTATGGGCTGACAGGAGAAGAGCTAGGGGCTGACAGGAGAAGAGCTAGGGGCTAACAGGAGAAGAGCTAGGGGCTGACAGGAGAAGAGCTATGGGGCTGACAGGAGAGGAGCTATGGGGGCTGACAGGAGAGGAGCTATGGGGGCTGACAGGAGAGGAGCTATGGGGGCTGACAGGAGAGGAGCTATGGGGGCTGACAGGAGAGGAGCTATGGGGGCTGACAGGAGAGGAGCTATGGGGGCTGACAGGAGAGGAGCTATGGGGGCTGACAGGAGAGGAGCTATGGGGGCTGACAGGAGAGGAGCTATGGGGGCTGACAGGAGAGGAGCTATGGGGGCTGACAGGAGAGGAGCTATGGGGGCTGACAGGAGAGGAGCTATGGGGGCTGACAGGAGAGGAGCTATGGGGGCTGACAGGAGAGGAGCTATGGGGGCTGACAGGAGAGGAGCTATGGGGGCTGACAGGAGAGGAGCTATGGGGGCTGACAGGAGAGGAGCTATGGGGGCTGACAGACAGATGAAGGTTCTTATGTAGTGAGGAGTAAGCCTCACATACCCTCCAGGGAGTGCCAAGAACACCCGCTTACCCACTGCTAGAACCATGGGAAAGCCCAGGTGACAGATGGAGGAGGAAGCTTAAAACAACCCACTCCACTCATCCTGTCTGGAACCAACCAATGGGGCAGAGGCAGAAACTGTTGCTGGAGCCAGTGAGTCAGGGGCGTAACTAGAAATAGCAGGGCCCCATAGCAAAATGTTGTATGGGGCTCCCCTGCTAACAGCCCCCTCCCACAGCTGCCCTAGTGGCAATGCAGCGTGAGCTGTGCCACATACAGTGTGACCTGTGCCCAATGCAGCGTGACCTGTGCCAAATACAGCGTGACCTGTGCCCCATACAGCGTGACCTGTGCCCCATACAGCGTGACCTGTGCCCCATGCAGCGTGACCTGTGCCCCATGCAGCGTGACCTGTGCCCCATGCAGCGGTACCTGTGCCCAATACAGCGGGACCTGTGCCCCATACAGCGGGACCTGTGCCCCATGCAGCGTGACCTGTGCCCCATGCAACGTGACCTGTGCCCCATGCAACGTGACCTGTGCCCCATGCAACGTGACCTGTGCCCCATGCAACGTGACCTGTGCCCCATGCAACGTGACCTGTGCCCCATGCAGCGTGACCTGTGCCCCATACAGCGTGACCTGTGCCCCATACAGCGTGACCTGTGCCCCGTACAGCCTGGTCTGCCTGTGCCCCATACAGCATGACCTGTGCCCCATACAGCCTGGTCTGCCTGTGCCCCATACAGCCCCACCTATGCAGAGGAAGAGGCAAGCCACCCGGATCAGCAGAGAGCGGGATTGCCCGCTGTAATAGCTTTCATTTGAATTTCCTGTCTTCCGGGGGCTCATCATCACATAGCCCCACCTCTTGGCCCGACGCCTTTGATGACGTCACATGTCCCGCATTGGATTGGCATTCTCTCTATCAAAGGTGCCGGGCCAAGAGGTGGAGCTATGTGACGTGAGCCCCGGGAACACTGGAAGTTCTAATGAAAGCTATTACATCGGGCAATTCAGCTCTCTGCTGATACGGACAGCTCGCCTCTCTCTCTTCTCCCTCTTCCCCTGGCTGGGAGACTGTGCCGGCGGTGCTCTCATCCTCACTGGGCCCCACTCAGCTGCGGGCCCCATTATGCCCGCATTGGTCACTATGGTGGTAGTTACGCCCCTGCAGTGAGCTACCCAAATTCCCTGCACCCAGGGCAGTCATCATAAATTTTTGGACCCCTTAAACAGCTTTAGGCCTGGGCCCCCCCAAGCCTGACCCCCAACATTCCCCAGGGCTTGCCCACGGGCCATCCTACCGAATCCACACACCGACCACCCCACCTGTATGCACTTAACCTCCATCACTCCTGTATATATGTCAGCCCCCCACACACCTGTATATATGTCAGCCCCCCCCCCCCACACACCTGTATATATGTTAGCACCCCCAGCCCCCCCCACACACCTGTATATATGTCAGGCCCCCCACACACACCTGTATATATGTCAGCCCCCCACACACCTGTATATATGTCAGCCGCCCCCCACACACCTGTATATATGTCAGCCCCCCACACAAACCTGTATATATGTCAGCCCCCCCACACACACCTGTATATATGTCAGCCCCCCCACACAAACCTGTATATATGTCAGCCCCCCCACACAAACCTGTATATATGTCAGCCCTCCCACACACACCTGTATATATGTCAGCACCCCCCACACACCTGTATATATGTCAGCCCCCCACAAACCTGTATATATGTCAGCCCCCCACACACACCTATATATATGTCAGCGCCCCCCCCACACACACCTGTATATATGTCAGCACCCCCCACACACCTGTATATATGTCAGCCCCCCACAAACCTGTATATATGTCAGCCCCCCCCCGCACACACCTGTATATATGTTAGCTGCCCACACACACCTGTATACAGTGGTGGGACAAGGTTAACCAGTGCCCAGGGCGGAAATGCCAAACTGTGCCCCCCCGCCAAGGAGTTGGGAGGAGTTAGAGAAGTATATGCAGCGCTCAAATGTCTGTACTGGTTACAGCAGGCTGCTGCAATGATTGCAACTTACCAAATCTCCCAATGACCCCCTAATTGCAAATATATGGAGGTGTACCCTCTAATGCATATCGGGTCTGACCTCTTATGCATGTCTTCACCTATCAGAGTATACACATATCCTTATTCTTAGAGAGTAGTAGTACACATGTCAGACCTGATATGCATTACAATGTGTCGCTAGTCCTGGGTACAGATTATAGTAAATGTTGGATATAAAGAGAAATCTTGATAAATAGTTTTGTATATGGAGGTATACACACGCCAGGCTGTGATGCTTTGTATCATAGTATGGCAAAAATTCCCTGAAGTGTTTGGTGGGCAGTACTACCTGCAGAATATGACCTAATCGACCACCCGGAAACCATTTGCGATTTGTGTACTTACAGCACAGTGGTGAAGACTTTTAGAGGTTCAGGCTGGGTTCTCACTGGTGTGATGTGGGAAGCCCTGCAATTCCTGTGCGAGTTTCTGCATTGCACCTAAATTGCCAGATTGGTTTGCAATGTGTACTGTGAGATGGTACAGGAATCGGATGGAACAGCATCCGATTCCAGTGCGGACCAAAAAATTGTGATGCAAATTCAGCCATACAAACTGTATGGCTGAATTTGCATCGCAAAGACATTGCATGTGATCTGCGCAGCAATGAGGTGCAAATCACATGTGATGTCTATCATGGCAATAGTGTGAACCCAGCCTAAAACAGGTAGAGAAGAGGCAACATAATATCTCCTAAGCACCTGCAATCAGGCCTATTACACTTTACTTCTAGCACCCCAACCCCTTAGCAGAGTCCTGTGAATTTGTATGTTTGGGGAAAGGGGGACGAGGTCTGATTAGTGAACTATAAGCCCTTTTACTGCCAACCTCTTCCTGACAATGCTAGTTAGTTGGTGTTATGCTGACCCTCTAGCTATAATACATTCTGACCTAAAATGTATGTCAGGAAAGTCTGCCAAAACTCACACGCCCCAATCTGTATTCCTCCACTGATTAAGAACAATGCCGCCAGCATGCCAACCAAGCAACTAGCATTTTCAGATAAACAGCAATGCCAACCCCCCTGTTTCATGTTAGGTTTCCTATAACCTGGCTATTGTTACTTTAATTAGTAATAAAAGAGGAATATTTGTTGAGATGAAGAAGCTCTTCAGGAATAGAATATTTCCTTATCTCTGAGTAATACATACTGTACCTGACCCCCCTCCATGCTTTCCAACCCCCTCCCCCCTCTTTCCACAATACATGCTGTCAGTCTTTTTGAAGCGTGTTCTCCTCTGCTCTACCAAAACCCAAATAATATTCAGCTGAACCCATTTCCTTTTTCATTTCAGTAACAAAAATAGAGGGAAGTGTTTCCTTCCTCCTTTCAGTAGGGATGAGCTTCGTGTTCGAGTCGAACCCATGTTCGACTCGAACATCGGCTGTTCGGTCGTTCGCCGAATTGTGAATGATATGGGCCGTTCGCGCCAAATTTGTGTGGCGCATCACGGCCCATAATTCACTGCGGCATCGCAGTGCATTGCTTGCTGATGATTGGCCAAGCATGCACTATGACCCGCATGCTTGGCCAATCACAGCGCCGCCTGAACAGAGAGCCATAATTGGCCAAAGCCAAGGAGGCTTTGGCCAATTATGGCTCAGGGGATTTAGTACACGCCCCACACTATATAAGGCCGCCTGCACGGCGGCCCTGTGCAGTGTGTTCCGGTGTGCTTAGAGAGAGAGAGAGAGACAGTGTCATTTCATTTGAGTTAGGTAGATTAGACAGGACAGTCAGTCAGTTAGCTGCACTTAAAGTGTATTGTGTATATATATGCATCCCAGGTGTTGCATATATATATATATACACTGTATTCAGTTTAGCTAGATCCGTTCCTGTTATCTTCTAGACTATTTACATTTAGTGCAGTGCGTCCTGCTCACAGTGTTCAGCTAGATCCATTCCTGTTATCTTCCTACTGACAGGCAGGCTTGTCTTGTTACAGTATATAAAGCTACCTGAAGAAAATTACTGGTGTTCTTTTGATCCTATTAGTACCACGGTCAGGCAGCTAGACTATTTACATTTAGTGCAGTGCGTCCTGCTCACAGTGTTCAGCTAAACCTACAAGTTAGTGGGGTGCGTCCACCTCACAGTGTTTAGCTAAAGCTACCTGTAGAAAGTTGGTGGTGTTCTCATACTACAGGCAGGCAGTTGATTTTGCTAGCTGCAGTGTGTATATGTATATATATATATATATATATATATATACATATATATATATCTCTATCCCAGCTTAGTGCAGCTACAGGCCATTAGTATGTCTGGAAGGCCAAGAAGGAGAGGCAGACAGTCACAAGCCAATAAGAGAGGGCAAGCAGGCTCTGTGTCTAGTGCTGGTTGTGGAGACGGTGCATCCTCATCAGCACGTGGCCATGGGACACGCTTGGCCTTTTTTTTGGCAGCTGGCCGTGTTGAGCCGCAACATGCGGAAGACTTGGTCGAGTGGATGACCAAGCCGTCCTCATCCTCCTCATCCTCTCTCACCCATGCCCAGGGTGCTTTGTCTGGCAAAGCAGCGGCCTCTTCCCTCGGCTCAATGTCATCAGTGACTCCTTCCCTAGCTCCACCATGTCCTCCTGAGGAGTCCCTCGAACTGTTTGACCACAGTGTTGGGTACATGCTCCAGGAGGATGCCCAGCATTTGGAAGGCTCTGATGATGATACTGAGCTCGATGAAGGCAGTAACATGAGCACGGACAGAGGGGGTGCCCAAGAAGGACAGCAATCTGGCAGTCATGCTCCCCCTGCTGCAGCATACTGCCAGGTTTGCTCCAGTGATGAGGAGGGAGGGGATGATGAGGTCACTGACTCAACGTGGGTGCCTGATAGGAGAGAGGAGGAGGAGGAGGAGGCGGCACATCACCAACGAGGCAGGATGCCCTCCAGGGGCCAGCCTAAGGGCAGCACATTGACTGCATCACATGTGCAGGGCGCTGCAGTCTCTGCGCGTTTTTCAAAAAGTTCTTTGGTGTGGGCCTTTTTTGAGACGAGTGCATCAGATCGCACCGCTGCTATTTGCAACATATGTCTCAAGCGTATCTCACGTGGCCAAAACATCTCCCACTTGGGTACCACATGCTTGACCAGACATATGTTGAGCTGCCATGCAGTTTGTTGGCAAGCGCATCTAAAAGACCCACACCAAAGAACAAAGAGGACCTCTCCTTGCTCCTCATCAGCTGAGATTTCCAACCCCACTAGACCTTCAATCCTCTCTGAGACCTGCACTGAGAGGAATGAAGGTGTAGAATTAGGTGTGTCACAGCCAAGTACTTGTGGGCAATCTGCTTTTGGTACACCGACGTCAGATTGTACCAGGCAAATTTCCCTGCCCCAGCTGCTGCACCGCCGAAAGAAGTTTGCTCCCAGCCATCCACATGCCCAGCGGTTGAATGCTAGCTTGGCAATATTGCTAGCACTTCAACTGCTGCCTTTTCAGTTGGTAGACTCTGCCCCCTTCCGTGAGTTTGTGGAATGTGCGGTTCCTCAGTGGCAGGTACCCAAACGCCACTTTTTCTCACGGAAGGCGATTCCGGCTCTCTACCGGCATGTGGAAGGCAATGTCCATGCCTCGCTGGACAGGGCGGTCAGCGGTAAGGTGCATATTACCGATGACTCATGGTCCAGCAGGCATGGACAGGGACGTTACCTAAGTTTCACGGCGCATTGGGTGACTCTGCTGGCAGCTGGGAAGGATGCAGGACAAGGTGCAGTAGTGTTGGAGGTTGTTCCGCCACCACGCCTCCAAAATGCTAATGATTGTGACACACCTCTCTCCTCCACCCCTCCTCTTCTTCTTCCTCCATGGCCTCTTCCTCGGAACCAGCGGTGCTCCGTAGTCGTTTAAGGGGCTACGCAAGTAAGCAGGCCAAAAGATGCCATGCGGTGCTTGAGCTGGTGTGCTTGGGGGACAGGAGCCACACTGGGGCAGAGGTTCTGTCAGCTCTGCAGGGGCAGGTTCAGAGGTGGTTGATGCCACGCCAACTTAAGGCAGGAATGGTGGTTTGCGACAATGGCACCAACCTCTTCTCTGCCCTCCGACAGGGACAAATGACCCATGTGCCCTGTTTGGCTCACGTCCTTAACTTGGTGGTGCAGCGGTTCTTGGGCAGGTACCCGGGCTTACAGGATGTCCTGAGGCAGGCCAGGAAAGTCCTAGTGCATTTCTGCCGGTCATATAATGCCAGTGCTCGGCTGACGGACCTCCAAAAGGAGTTTAACCTGCCCAAGAACCGCCTAATCTGTGACATGCCCACCAGGTGGAACTCAACGTTGGCCATGCTGCAGCGGCTGCACACGCAGCAGAGGGCCATCAATGAGTACCTGTGCGACTATGGCACCAGGACAGGATCAGGGGAGCTTGGTTTTTTTTCCCCACGCCAGTGGGCCATGATCAGGGATGCATGCACTGTCCTGTCACCATTTGAGGAGGCCACGAGGATGGTGAGCAGTGACAGTGCATGCATCAGTGACACTGTCCCCCTTGTCCACCTGTTGGAGCACACGCTGTGTGGAATAATGGACAGGGCACTTGAGGCAGAACAGAGGCAGGAAGAGGAGGAATTCCTTAGCTCTCAAGGCCCCCTTTATCCAGACAGTGTTCCTGCGTGCCCGCCGATCACACAGGAAGAGGACGAGGAGGAGGAGGAGGAGGAGGAGGAGGAGGAAGATTGTGTCAGTATGGAGGTGGAGCCTGGCACTCAGCATCAGCAGCAGTCTTTAAGGGATCAGTCCCAAGAAACACATGGACTTGTACATGGCTGGAAGGAGGTGGCTGCAGACCATGTCGTCCTTAGTGACCCAGAGGACTCTGGACCGAATGCCTCAGCAAACCTACGCTGCATGGCCTCCCTGATCCTGCAAAGCCTGCGTAAGGATCCTCGTATTCGTGGTATCAAGGAGAAGGACCAATACTGGCTGGCAACCCTCCTTGATCCACGTTACAAGGGTAAGGTTGCGGACCTTATCTTGCCATCGCAGAGGGAGCAGAGGATGAAACATCTTCGGGAGGCCTTGCAGAAAGGTCTGTGCAACGCGTTCCCAGAGACTGGGAGGTTACAAACTCCTGTTTCTGGACAACGTGTTGCTGAGGCTTCGGTCAGTCAAAGAAGGAGCGGTGGAGAAGGTGGCCGTCTGACCGATGCGTTCAGACAATTTTTTGGTCTGCAGCCCCAAGGTATGATCGGTTCCAGCAACCATCGCCAGCGTCTGTTTTACATGGTGCAGGAATACCTAGGGGCAAGATCAGACTTGGACACCTTTCCCACCGAAAATCCTCTGGGTTACTGGGTCTTGAGGATGGATCACTGGCCAGAGCTTGCACAGTATGCAATTGAGCTACTGGCCTGTCCTGCATCCAGCGTTCTTTCGGAACGCACATTCAGTGCTGCTGGAGGCGTGGTAACCGATCACAGGGTGCGTCTGTCCACCGACTCGGTCGATCGACTGACCTTCATAAAAATGAATCAGTTTTGGATCACCACCAGCTACCAAGCACCTGATGCTGATGTAACTGAATATTTTTTTTTGAAATCTCAGATCCCTTCAAAGACTGCCTATGCTGATGCTGAGTGACTATCCCTGAGTAATTATCCTCTTCCTCCTCAATCATCACGCTGATAGCTTGTAAGAACATTTTTGGTTCTGGGCGCCACCACCAGTGCCTAAGGCACAATTTTTCAGCCCCTGTTTAACAGGGGCGTGTAATTACAATTTTTGATGTAATACTTTGCAGCAGGGCTTGTTCCTGCATTCCAACTAGAGTGTCTGTGAGGGGTTGCAGTGTTGTGGCACCAGCACCAGTGCCTAAGGCCCAATTTTTCTGCCCCTGTCTAACAGGGGCGTGTAATTACAATTTTTGATGCAATACGTTGCAGCAGGGCTCGTTCCTGCGTTCCAACTAGAGTGTCTGTGAGGGGTTGCAGTGTTGTGGCACCAGTGCCTAAGGCCTAATTTTTCAGCTCCTGTTCAACAGGGGCATGTAATTACAATTCTTGATCTAATATTTCACAGCAGGGCCCTGTGAGGGCTTACAGTGTTGTGGCCACAGCAACACCTAAGGCCCAAATTTCTGCTGAGTATATAGGGCAGGACCCTACTTTCAAACATCTAACTTACAAACGACTCCTACTTGCAAACGGAAGGAGACAACAGGAAGTGAGATGAAATCTACCCCTAGGAAGGGAAATTCTCTCCTGTAAGAGTTAATATGAGAAAAAAATTCTCCTTTCCACTGATGCTTTCCAATCCTTGTTCCACAAAAAAACCCAAATTTTCAAAAAACATTTTTCATTGGGACAAAAAGTGAGGTGAAATCTTCTGAAGAGGAGGAAAGACAGCAAAACAAATGTCACAGGGGTGATAACCCTTCCCTATGTTTTCCAAAAAGCTTAAAAAAGATTTTTTGGTTGGAGCTACACACGTTAAAAATGTACCCGTTCAAAATTACAAACAGATTCTACTTAACAACAAACCTACAGTCCCTGTCTTGTTTGCACCGCCTGTATACTGCTGTTCAGAGTATATAGGGCCTGGTGGCCCCACACCTTTCCTTATTTTAATTTGGGTGCGGGGTTCCCCTTAATATCCATACAAGACCCAAAGGGCCTGGTAATGGACTGGGGGGTACCCATGCCGTTTGTCTCACTGATTTTCATCCATATTGCCATGACCCGACATTACATTAAACCCGCAAGCAGTTTTAAATGAGATGTTTTCCTTTAAAAATGACATTTGGTGCAGGGACTGTTCTAAACACGAGAAACACGCACCACTTTACAGGCATACTATAGACACCCCCCAGGTATGATATTTAAAGGAATATTTCACTTTTTTTTTTTTTTTTACTTTAAGCATCATTAAAATCACTGCTCCCGAAAAAACGGCCGTTTTTAAAAGTTTTTTTTTGCATTGATACATGTTCCCTGGGGTAGGACCCGGGTCCCCAAACCCTTTTTAGGACAATACCATGCAAATTAGCCTTTAAAATGAGCACTTTTGAACGTTCGAGTCCCATAGACGTCAATGGGGTTCTAACGTTCGTGCGAACTTTCGGTCCGTTCGCAGATTCTGGTGCGAACCGAACCGGGGGGTGTTCGGCTCATCCCTACCTTTCAGTAACAACAATAGAGGGAAGTGGCTCAGCCCAGGTCCAGAAAACGCCATCAACTTCTAGGAATGCTGACTGTGACAGACCTAGCCGGGAGAGAGACTTTTGGAGGGGACTGTATGCTAGCCTCTTGCTGATCGATCCGGGGCTCTTGCATTTGGGGGAACGGTGCTCTTTGTGAGCTGTATGCCTGGGGACCCTTGAGGTGGTATTACTGTGGATTCGGGTCCTGGTCCCCTAGGACACACAGACTCTGGGGACCCTGGATTTGCCACCGATTAATCAGATGTTGCGATCTGCAGTCTGATTCTATAGCAGCAGAGGAGTGTCGGGAGAGTGGAACCGAGCGAGCAAGGGGCTTGTTACACTGCCATTTGCCATTCAGTTCTCTACAGCTTTGTCCATCCATAAGACAAACATAGGCTGACTGTAGAGGTGAGATGGAGCCTGACATCCGGGGAGGGGGCAATGATTGCACACACACATGTTTTGTTTTTTCCTCTTATAATGGGGCGTACACACGATCAGACTTTTCGACCGGACTTGTCTGACGGACCAAATCCGGCGGACAATCTGATCATGTGTGGGCTTCCCCGGACTTTCAGCGGACTTTTCCAGTCACAAATCAGACGGACTTTAGATTTGGAACTTGCTTCAAATCTTTACGTCGTAACTCCGCCGGACCCAGAAATCCGCTCGTCTGTATGCGAGTCTGACGGACAAAAACTAGACATGTGCACAGCCAAAAAATTAGTTCATTTTCGTTTCATTATTTACAAATTCACTAATTTACTAATGTACGAATGTCCAATTTTATCGAATTTCCGAATATTTGGAAAAAATTTGTTAAACGGGTTTTTGTTCGGATATTCCCGAATTAACGAATTTGTCGAAATTCGTTAAAAAACGAATTTGGAACAAAACGAATTGCACATGCCTAACAAATACCCACGCTAGGGCAGCTATTGGCTACTGGCTATCAACTTCCTTATTTTAGTCCGGTGTACGTCATCACGTACGAATCCGTCTGACTTATGTGTGATCGTATGTAGACAAGTCCGTTCATTAGAAAGTCTGCCAAAAGTCCATCGAAAGTTTGTCGGACGGGCTGTCAGACTTTTGTAGCCGAAAAGTCCGACCGTGTGTACGCCCCATAAAAGCTGCATTTCTCTGCTCTGTGGAAACAAACTGAAGGGCGCTTTACCCTCACTCTCCAGTGCTCTGTACACAGAAGGAGGTTTTCTCCATGGCTGTCCTCCTCTCTTCCACACAGAGCAGGTAAATATAACAATGTTTGTTATTTGAATAAAAACAACAAACAAATCTTTAGTGATACTGTAAAGAGAATGAAAAGGTGAACAAACGGCCTCGGTCCTCACTGCACTTATCTCCATGGTAATGGAACAGTTTTATTTGTTAATTATTATGCTGAGGTTTATACAATATCTCACAAAAATAAGTACACCCCTCATATTTTTGTAAAAATGTTATTCTATCTTTTCATGTGACAACACTGAAGAAATGACACTTTGCTACAATGTAAAGTAGTGAGTGTACAGCTTGTATAACAGTGTAAATTTGCTGTCCCCTCAAAATAACTCAACACACAGCCATTAATGTCTAAACCACTGGCAACAAAAGTCAGTACACCCCTAAGTGAAAATGTCCAAATTGGGCCCAAAGTGTCAATATTTTGTGTGGCCACCAGTGGCGGCCCGTCCATAGGGGGCGCATGGGCCCCTCCCAGCAGTCACAATTTTTTTTTTTTAAAACCGGCCCTTTAAAAAAAAAAATGAAAAAAGGTCCTTAAGTGCACTGTGTCTGGGCGCCGGACGCAGTGCACTATGGGAAGCGCCTCGTCTATGCAATCACGAGATTGCAGACGAGGTGCTTAATTTGCAGGCTTTTAACCCACCTTGCGGCACAATTCATTGCGTCAAATAGCATCCGCCTGGATGCTTTGTTGCTTCTGCTTCCGTCCCTGTTGCAGAGATCAGATGGAAACCAGAAGTGAGTCGGCAGCCCCATGGGACGCACTGCCTGTGTAAGGTAAGTTTCCTGCCTGAGAGATCCCATTAGAGATGTTGTATGGAAAGTCTGCCTTATATACAAACATAAAGCTGGGAGTTAGTGACAAATCACATCACACAGACTAGAGATGCAGCTTGGCTGGGCTCCGGGGAGATGTCATACTAGACAAGAGTCCCATTCCTGATAGAAGGTGATCTCACTATTGTATGAGTCAGAGAAACTTTCCAGGAGTGATATTCTCTCTGCACACACCTTCAGCCAGCAGTGTGCGGATGCTGGTCACATACTGACTTCACTCAGTTATTGGAGTCATTGCCAGTGAAATATACAGAACATAATCAAATAAAGAAGACTGCTCTGACTGCAGGGTGTTTTTTTCATTGTTCACAACAAGTCATTACTGTGCCTTCATTTTTTAACCTGTACAGCACACCTCAACTACACCACACAGCACACCCCCACTACACCGCACAGCACACCTCCACTACACCGCACAGCACACCTCCACTACACCGCACAGCACACCTCCACTACACCGCACAGCACACCTCCACCACACCGCACAGCACACCTCCATCACACCTCCACTACACCGCACAGCACACCTCCACTACACCGCACAGCACACCTCCACTTCATCACACCTCCACTACACCGCACAGCACACCTCCACTACACCGCACAGCACACCTCCACTACACCGCACAGCACACCTCCACTTCACCACACCTCCACTACACCGCACAGCACACCTCCACTACACCGCACAGCACACCTCCACTACACCGCACAGCACACCTCCACTACACTGCACAGCACACCTCCACTTCACCACACCTCCACTACACCACACAGCACACCTCCACTTCACCACACCTCCACTACACTGCACAGCACACCTCCACTACACCGCACAGCACACCTCCACTTCACCACACCTCCACTACACCGCACAGCACACCTCCACTACACCGCACAGCACACCTCCACTACACCACACCTCCACTACACCGCACAGCACACCTCCACTACACCGCACAGCACACCTCCACTACCCCACACCTCCACTACACCACACAGCACACCTCCACTACACCGCACAGCACACCTCCACTACACAGCACACCTCCACTACACCACACAGCACACCTCCACTTCACCACACCTCCACTACACCGCACAGCACACCTCCACTACACCGCACAGAACACCTCCACTACACCACACCTCCACTACACCGCACAGCACACCTCCCCTACACCGCACAGCACACCTCCCCTACACCGCACAGCACACCTCCACTACACCGCACAGCACACCTCCACTACACCACACCTCCACTACACCACACAGCACACCTCCACTACACCGCACAGCACACCTCCACTACAATGCACAGCACACCTCCACTACACACCACAGCACACCTCCACTACACCGCACAGCACACCTCCACTTCACCACACCTCCACTACACCGCACAGCACACCTCCACTACACCACACCTCCAATACACCGCACAGCACACCTCCACTACCCCACACCTCCACTACACCGCACAGCACACCTCCACTACACCGCACAGCACACCTCCACTACACCACACAGCACACCTCCACTTCACCACACCTCCACTACACCGCACAGCACACCTCCACTACACCGCACAGCACACCTCCACTACACCACACCTCCACTACACCACACAGCACACCTCCCCTACACCGCACAGCACACCTCCACTACACCGCACAGCACACCTCCACTACACCACACCTCCACTACACCACACAGCACACCTCCACTACACCACACCTCCACTACACCGCACAGCACACCTCCACTACAATGCACAGCACACCTCCACTACACACCACAGCACACCTCCACTACACAGCACACCTCCACTACACAGCACACCTCCACTACACCACACCTCCACTACACCGCACAGCACACCTCCACTACACAGCACACCTCCACTACACAGCACACCTTGCCTCCACTACACTTCCACTACACAGCACAGCACACCTCCACTACACTCCTCCACTACACCACACCTCTACTACACCACACAGCACACCTCCACTACACTCCTCCACTACACCGCACCTCTACTACACCACACAGCACACCACCACTACACCACACAGCACACCTCCACTACACAGCACACCTCCACTACACAGCACAGCACACCCTCTACTACACAGCACAGCACACCCTCCACTACACCGCACAGTACACCTCCAATACACGGTGCAGTTGCATTTGATGGAACAATGGCTGTATTTGCTGGCCACAGTGGCTGCAATTGATGGCACAGTGGCTGCATTTGATGGGCACAGTGGCTGCATTTGATGGACACAGTGGCTGCATATGATGGGCACAGTGGCTGTATTTAATGGACACAGTGGCTGTATTTAATGGACACAGTGGCTGCATAGCACACCTCCACTACACTGCACAGCTCACCTGCACTACACCGCACAGCACACCTCCACTTCACTGCACAGCACACCTCCACTACACCGCACAGCACACCTCCACTACACCGCACAGCACACCTCCACTACACCGCACAGCACACCTCCACTACACCGCACAGCACACCTCCACTACACCGCACAGCACACCTCCACTACACCGCACAGCACAACTCCACTACACCACACAGCACACCTCCACTACACCACACAGCACACTGTTGCATTTGATGGCACAGTGGCTGTATTTGCTGGCCACAGTGGCTGCAATTGATGGCACAGTGGCTGCAATTGATGGCACAGTGGCTGCATTTGATGGGCACAGTGGCTGCATTTGATGGGCACAGTGGCTGTATATGATGGGCACAGTGGCTGTATATGATGGCATAGTGCTGTATTTGATGGGCACAGTGGCTGCATATGATGGGCACAGTGGCTGCATTTGATGGGTACAGTGGCTGCATTTGATGGGCACAGTGGCTGCATATGATGGGCACAGTGGCTGCATATGATGGGCACAGTGGCTGCATTTGATGGGCACAGTGGCTGCATTTGATGGGCACAGTGGCTGCATTTGATGGGCACAGTGGCTGTATTTGCTGGGCACAGTGGCTGCATATGATGGCACAGTGGCTGTATTTAATGGACACAGTGGCTGCATAGCACACCTCCACTTCACTGCACAGCACACCTCCACTTTACTGCACAGCACACCTCCACTACACCGCACAGCACACCTCCACTACACCGCACAGCACACCTCCACTACACCACACCTCCACTACACCGCACAGCACAACTCCACTAAACCGCACAGCACACCTCCACTACACCACACGACACACTGTTGCATTTGATGGGCACAGTGGCTGTATTTGTTGGCCACAGTGGCTGCAATTGAAGGCACAGTGGCTGCATATGATGGGCACAGTGGCTGTATTTGCTAGGCACAGTGGCTGCATATGATGGGCACAGTGGCTATATTTGCTGGGCACAGTTTCTGCAATTGATTTTTTTTAAGTATTTTTCAGTTTGTTTGCGCCCCCCAAAAATTTTAAGCACCAGCCGCCACTGGTGGCCATTATTTTCCAGCACTGCCCTAACCCTCAGCACTCTTACGTCTATTTCCCAAGGACAATCTCTGCATATGATGCTGAGCACGTGCACTCAACTCCTCCTTTGGTCAACCATAGTGAGGCCTGTTCTGAGTGGAACCTGTCCTGTTAAACTGCTCTATGGTCTTGGCCACCGTGCTGCAGCTCAGTTTCAGGGCCCTGGGATCTTCTTATAGCCTAGGCCATCTTTATGTAGAGCAACAATTCTTTTTTTCAGATCCTCAGAGAGTTCTTTGCCATGAGGTGCCATGTTGAACTTCCAGTGACCAGTATGAGAGAGTGAGAGTGATAACACCAAATTAAACATACCTGAGACCTTGTAACACTAATGAGTCACATGACACCGGGGAGGGAAAATGGCTAATTGGGCCCAATTTGGACATTTTCACTTAGGGGTGTACTCACTTTTGTTGCCAGCAGTTTAGACATTACTGGTTGTTTGTTGAGATATTTTGAGGGGACAGCAAATTTACACTGTTATACAAGCTGTACACTCACTACTTTACATTGTAGCAAAGTGTCATTTCTTCAGTTTTGTCACATGAAAAGATAGAAGAAAATATTTACAGAAATGTGAGGGGTGTACTTACTTTTGTGAGATACTGTACATGTCTGTGAGACTCTTACTTGTGGCTCAGCATTCTCAGCATATTTCTTGGAAATAAGAATGCTACGTGAGCCTCATTAGGACTTCTCTTTGTGGCACCCTTAGACATCCCAGGTCTTTTACAATCCTATAGTATATTCCACAAAATATTCCCATGTGCCACTAAAGTGTTTGAGTTTGGCTTGAAGAAAAGGTGGCAATCCTCCGCCTGGGCAGATAAATAATGAGTGCTGGGCCTGGGCAGGTAGTCTTAATGGAAGCTTGGTATTCGGCTTTTGTACTGTTTTGTTAGGCCTGCACTGCACCCTTCCACCTCACCTTAGGGCGCACCACGCACGCCAATGCTGGCCGCTTACATTGTGGCTGTGCCCTTTCACCTCAGGGCACATGGGCAAATCAAATGCCAGGCTTCCCCAGCGTTATGCTTTTTCATGTTTGGGCGCACACCAGCACAAACTCTTGGAAATGCAGTAGGGTGGCCAGTAAGAGTAGAGCTGGGATCTGATGTTACTTATGTCATATTGTCAAATCCCTGCCACTCCTAAATCTGCTCCACTGCCGCCAGCACCAGAGTCCATGATGTTCTTCATCTGGCCTTGTCCACAGGGCTGCTGTTAGAAATCACAGGGTCCTGTACAGCCTACCTGACTGAGCCCCTCCCCCCCCTCGCACTGCCTCTGAAAAGATCAAATTATATATTTGCTAAAATTCACGTCTAGGGGGGAGGGGTGTAGATACCGATCCCCCTGCAGTGCAGCCAGATGGAGAAAGAGGAGGAAGCAGGGAGAGCAATAAGAGTCAACAGAAGGCAGTACAGGTGACCCTCCTGCTCAGCTGGTGCCCCGGCACCCCTTTTAAAATGACAGGGCATTGACCTGGTACAGGGGAGCCAAGTGTATTGTCTTATCAGCTGCCCAGCTTGGCCACACCATTTCCACTGCAGACATGCCTAAACTAAAGGCCAGTGGCGGCTGGTGCTCAACATTTTTGGGGGGCACAAACAAACTGAAAAAATCAGAAAATTACTGAAAAAAAACATCAATTGCAGCCTCACTGTGCCCATCATATGGAGCCACTGTGACCCCCCTGCCCGCTCGCCATCTCACCGGCACTTACCTCATCCTGGTGGCGGGTCAGGCAGCCGGTGATGGTGAGCTGTGGGATGGGCTACTGATCAGGTGACGGCTCCTGCATCCTCCATGGTTCCCACGTGTCTCTTCTTCCATTTCCGCTAGGTGTCCAATAGGGATGGCTGTGCCTTCAGCCAATCAGGTGACAGGTATTAGACCCGCGCTTCCTGATTGGCGGAGAGGCGGTTCAGTGTTCATATATTCATTTGCTTTTCTAGAATACTTGGGTCGGCTCCGAGCGCAATGCCTTGCACTCTGAGTCCACCTTTTTTGAAGCCTATTAGAGCCTATGGCTCCAATCAGGTGCTTAAAAAAACACCCGCCACTGTAATTCAGACGCCCGGCGTCCGAAAAGGGGCTGGACGCCTGAATGGGGGTGGCTACAGCGGCCATGGATATGTTAAGGAAATAATTTCACCATCTCAGACCGTCCTCGGGCATCAAGGTAATATTTATTGCATATGCAAGAGAAATGAATTACACGTTCATGCAGCCTTCATCATTTCTAAGGAAAATACTGTGGTACATGTCTTTTTTATAAGCCCTGGACACCCCCCTTTCCAGTCTTAAAACATGCCCAGTCTCATGTATTTTCAACTTTATTCTGGACAGAACAGGAAAGGTGGAAGTGTCTGTTACAGACTGTTATCTTCATATAACAATGCTTACAGGATACTGACTTGAAAACTCCCCAAGTCAACACAAAAATACAGGATATATTCAAAACTGCACATCTAAGCATATTATATTGCTGAGTATATATATATTGCTGACTCCATATTATCACTATAGCTTATTTCTAGGCCATGATAATCAAAATGGCGTCTTTCATAACTGACATTTAAAGTATAATTTCTCTAACATCTCCCTTCTTTTATACTAATAATGTCAATACTTCAAATATCCAGGTTAATTTTTTTTACCAGGTATTATCATTTAGACAGATAAGTCCTTAGCGAGAGTTGTAAATTCATCATCAGGTTCCGAGTATAGTTCCGTGTCACTCTGGAGTTCCATAGTTTTTGTTAAAGATGTGTCAATCAGTCTTTGAAGAATTCCCCTAATACAGGGAATGCAGCAACATCCAGTGGCGTAGCGTGGGGGTGCCGTGGCCCCGGGCGCGATATTTAGGGGGGCGCCAGTATGTGTCACTGGCTGCCTCCTCCTAATTTCTAATTTGTGTCCCCGGGCTCCGGCCGCCATGTTAAGTGTCCGGCGCCCTGTGATTGGGTGTATGGGGGTCATGTGAGGCGCCCCGCCTCCGCACATGACCCCCATACACCCAATCACAGGGCGCTGGATACTGAACATGGCAGCAAGCAGAGCGCAGGGGAGAGAAGAAAGTGATCCGCCGCTGTGTTCTCCTCCTCATCCGGATCGATGCAGCCAGGAGAAGAAGGTAAGTGAGAGTCTTGTTACTGGGAGGGGGAGGGGGGCGAGAGAGAGAGACTGTAGGCAGGACAATGTAGTTTAGTATAGTATGGAGGTCAGTGTAGTGTCACTATGGAGGTCAGTGTAGTGTCACTATGGAGGTCAGTGTAGTGTCACTATGGGGGTCAGTGTAGTGTCACTATGGGGGGCAGTGTAGTGTCACTATGGGAGGTCAGTGTAGTGTCACTATGGAGGTCAGTGTAGTGTCACTATGGAGGTCAGTGTAGTGTCACTATGGGGGTCAGTGTAGTGTCACTATGGGAGGTCAGTGTAGTGTCACTATGGGAGGTCAGTGTAGTGTCACTATGGGAGGTCAGTGTAGTGTCACTATGGGAGGTCAGTGTAGTGTCACTATGGAGGTCAGTGTAGTGTCACTATGGGAGGTCAGTGTAGTGTCACTATGGAGGTCAGTGTAGTGTCACTATGGGAGGTCAGTGTAGTGTCACTATGGAGGTCAGTGTAGTGTCACTATGGAGATCAGTGTAGTGTCACTATGGGAGGTCAGTGTAGTGTCACTATGGAGGTCAGTGTAGTGTCACTATGGGAGGTCAGTGTAGTGTCACTATGGAGGTCAGTGTAGTGTCACTATGGGAGGTCAGTGTAGTGTCACTATGGAGGTCAGTGTAGTGTCACTATGGAGGGCAGTGTAGTGTCACTATGGGGGGCAGTGTAGTGTCACTATGGGGGGCAGTGTAGTGTCACTATGGGGGGCAGTGTAGTGTCACTATGGGGGGCAGTGTAGTGTCACTATGGGGGGCAGTGTAGTGTCACTATGGGGGGCAGTGTAGTGTCACTATGGGGGGCAGTGTAGTGGACAGTATTGGAGGAGACAAGTCAGTGCAGCCAAGTCCTGTCTCTGCCGATGACTGACCCCTATCACAGGATCTGTTACACACACACACACAGATCCTCAGTGTCTGGGGGAGGGGCGCTGATGTTCTCCTAACCAGCAGGAGCCCGGGAGGAAGGATATCTCCCATGCTGTTATGATAAGGTCAGTACATTTGTTAGGGGGATGTTGTGTAATTATTGTGCTAGGGGACAGACTGCTGCTTCCCCCATGTAATGTGCTCTCTTGTGCCCAGTGCCCACCATGTCATGTGCCTTGCAGTGCCCCCCATGTAATGTGCTGTGCCCACCATGTCCTGTCATGTGCCTTGCAGTGCCCCCCATGTAATGTTCTGTGCCCACCATGTCATGTGCATTGCAGTGCCCCGATGTAATGTGCTGTGCCCACCATGTCATGTCATGTCATGTGCATTGCAGTGCCCACTATGTAAAGTGCTGTGCCCCGCATGTCATGTACCTTGCAGTGCCCCCCCATGTAATGTGCTGTGCCCACTTTGTCATGTCATGTGCCTTGCAGTGCCCCCATGTAATGTGCTGTGCCCACCATGTCATGTCATGTGCCTTGCAGTGCCCCCCATGTAATGTGCTGTGCCCACCATGTCATGTCATGTGCCTTGCAGTGCCCCCCATGTAATGTGCTGTGCCCACCATGTCATGTGCCTTGCAGTGCCCCCCATGTAATGTGCTGTGCCCACCATGTCCTGTCATGTGCATTGCAGTGCCCCTATGTAATGTGCTGTGCCCACCATGTCATGTGCATTGCAGTGCCCACTATGTAAAGTTCTGTGCACACCATGTCATGTGCATTGCAGTGCCCCCCATGTAATGTGCTGTGCCCACCATGTCATGTCATGTCATGTGCCTTGCAGTGTCCCCATGTAATGTTCTGTGCCCACCATGTCATGTCATGTGCCTTGCAGTGCCCCCCCATGTAATGTGCTGTGCCCACCATGTCATGTGCCTTGCAGTGTCCCCATGTAATGTGCTGTGCCCACAATGTCATGTCATGTGCCTTGCAGTGCCCCCATGTAATGTGCTGTGCCCACCATGTCATGTCATGTGCCTTGCAGTGCCCCCATGTAATGTGCTGTGCCCACCATGTCATGTCATGTGCCTTGCAGTGCCCCCCATGTAATGTGCTGTGCCCACCATGTCATGTGCCTTGCAGTGCCCCCCATGTAATGTGCTGTGTCCAGTATGTCATTTGCTGTACGTTGCAGTGCCCACCATGTAATGCGCTGTGCTGAACAATGTCATGTGCTGTGCATTGCATTGCCCTTCATGTGATGTGCAGTGCCCACTATGTCATGCTGTGCCTTGCAGTGCCCACCATGTCATGTGCAGTTCCTAACATGTAATGTGCAGTTGCATTTCCCACCATGAAACGTGCTATGCCATGCAGTGCCCACCATGTAATGTGTTGTGCCCACCATGTCATGTGATGTGCCATCCAGTGCCAACCATGTCATGTGCAATGCCCACCATGTCATGGCTGTGCCTTGCAATGCCCGCTATGTAATTTGCAGTGTCCACCATGTCATGTGCTGTGCCATACAGTGATCCCACCATGTAATGTGCAGTGCCCACCGTGTAATGTGCAGCGCCCACCATGTCATGTGCACTTCCCACCATGTCATGTGCTATGCTGTGCCCACCCTGCCATGTGCTGTGCCCAGCATGTAGTGTGTTGTGCCCACTGTGTAATGTGCTGTGCTGTTCAACAGTGCCCACCATGTGATGTGCAGTTCCTAACATGTAATGTGCAGTTGCATTTCCCACCATGAAACGTGCTATGCCATGCAGTGCCCACCATGTAATGTGTTGTGCCCACCATGTAATGTTATGTGCCATTCAGTGCCCACCATGTAATGTGCTGTGCCCACCACGTCATGTGCTGTGCCATGTAATGCGCTGTACCCACCATGTAATGTGCTGTGTCATACAGTGCCCACCATGTCATGTGCAGTGCCCATCATATAAATTGCTGTGCAGTGCCCACCTAGTATGGTGGTCAGTGTAGTATGGTGGTCAGTGTAGTATGGTGGTCAGTGTAGTATGGTGGACAGTGTAGTATGGTGGACAGTGTAGTATGGTGGACAGTGTAGTGTAGTATAGTGGACAGTGTAGTATGGTGGTCAGTATAGTGTAGTATAGTGGACAGTGTAGTGTAGTATAGTGGTCAGTATAGTGGACAGTTTAGTATAGTGGTCAGTGTAGTATGGTGGTCAAGTGTAGTGTAGTATAGTGGTCAGTATAGTGGACAGTTTAGTATAGTGGTCAGTGTAGTATGGTGGCGAGTATAGTATAGTGGTCAGTGTAGTGGACAGTGTAGTTCTCAGTGTAGTGGTCAGTATAGGAATCAGGTAGGTCAGTACTATTGTATTTGAAGGGACTCAGGGATAGCTAAAAGTCCGCAGGTTGGGGGGGGGCGCAAATTACTTGCCTTGCCCCGGGTGCTGACAACCCACGCTACGCCACTGGCAACATCCACACAATGTAAGAACTGCGGCTGCCATGACAATAGAGATAAGCAAACTTTTTGCAAGATCACCCCATTTACCAAACCATTTTCCGAAAAGTCCTGTCAGGGGGTTCTCTACACCAGAGTTCTCAGCGAATTCTTCAGATAGCATTTGTAGGCCTTGTAAGGCTTTGGTGATACTTCCATCAGGTGCCGTATTGTTTGGAATAAAAGTGCAGCAGAAGGTGCCGAACATTTTTGCATACCCCACCCCTTTCTGCCACCAACATATCCAACGCTATACGGTTCTGCCACGCTGTCAAAGAGGTGACGTCCAATTGTGCTGCTATACCTTTGATAGCATCTCTGGTGTAATTCACAAACCTCTGCTGGTTGTAGTAGATGTAGTTTATCCAGTCGATGTTCTTGTTGGGCTGGACCCATATGAAGAGTGAGGTGAGTCCTGCTGTTATTTGATTCTGCGTTTTAATTCCATCTGGAGCTCCTCGTGGAACACCTATATACACTCGGTTGTCAAATGAGCCTTGTGGTGTTTCTCGCTTAATTCGTTTAAAAAAAAGTATTTACCTGGTATTTTCATTGATTTATCACTCATAGGAACTATATAAAAGGGAGGCAGCAATCGGGTAAGGGCACAACTACCCTCCCATCTAGGTGGCAGTCTGGGCCTTAGTCTCTTATCTCCACACAGCCACCAAACATTAGCCAATTGCTGTTTCTGTTCCTGAAACCATTTTAGTTGGTACTTAATGTCTGTAGTAAGGGTTGTAATTGCACAGTATTCAGGGGATAGGGTGCCAACATTTGTACCATTACTATCATTGTTAGAAAAACAAGTAAAATTTCCTGGTAATGCTTGTACTGATGGGGGTATACTTTGCATCTTAGTCTTAGGGTAGCTCTTTTCTCATTTACACATTCTGACCCAGTAATATTTTATGAAAACATTCTTATTATACAAGTCAAGTCTATTTCCTCTTTAGGGAGAGGAACGGTGGCTAGTTATTGAATATAATAAGGTTTACCATACAGCATTTAATACGGTGTTAGTCCTTTAGCAGTAGGGGTAATTCTTATACTCAACAATGCCTTTGACAAACACTAAACCCATTTATTTTTCCCTGTTTCCTTCAACAATTTTCTTAGTTTACTCTTTAAGGTACCATTGTGTCTCTCCACTGTGCCCACAGATTGTGGGTGGTAGACACAGTGGTCTTCTTAGGTCAATATTGTACCATTTATCAATTTGTTGTATTGTTCGGTTTACAAAATGGGAGCCGTTGTCACTGTAAATCACAGAGGGGATCCCATGAAATGGAATCAACTCTTTGATTAGTACTTTGGCTACTTACTGCCCATTTGGGTGTGTCAGGAAAAGCTTCCGCCCACTTTATAAACAACAATAATCATAAAATCCATGCATATCGTGTGAAAGGGATAAGAGGGTTGTGGGAAATGACCTCTTAAGGGTCTTAGGGCACCTTGAGCATGGTATCTGTTACAAAGCGGACATGTGAGGCAAATCTCTAGAGTCATTCGTAAACCCATATGTTGTGAACACCTTATTGATCACCTGCACCATCCCTCCTTTTGAGATATGGGCTTGCCCATGGCTCAATAACGCAGCATATCTAAACAGTGATGTAGATAAGATGGGTTTACCTTCTGTACTTGTGTATATACCATTGACCAGCGTTGCCCCTTTAGATAACCACTTTTGTTTTTCACCTGCCGGTGATGTTTTCTGCATTTCTGATAACCATGTTTTATCAATAGCTTTCCGTACCTCATCATTTTCTTGGGGACATCTATAGTATATGTGTGTGTTTTTTTTTGCGGTCCTGTAGTAGCTTCCCTTGCGGTCTTGTCTGTTAGTGCATTCCCTAGAGTAATTGGATCTGTTCCCTTTCTGTGTGCTGTACATTTACAAAAAGCCACTTGTGTTGGTTTCTGTACATTTTCTAGAAGGGCCAGGATAAGATCTCTATGTGAGATTGGTTTACCTGTGGATGTAATCATACCCCTATTTTTCCATTGCTGGGCAAATATGTGTATAGTAGAAAAAGCGTATTGGCTGTCTGTATAAATATTTATTTTCTTCCCTTCCCTTAGACTACAGGCCCTGGATAGGGCAATAATTTCAGCTTGTTGTGTAGAGTAGGAACTGGGTAGGGGTCTGGCTTCAATGACCTGGTCATGCGTTACTATAGTGTATGCCGTTTGATGTACCCCTTTATCGTCCTTTTTACAAGACCCATCAACACAAAAGGTAATGTCAGCATCTAGAAAGGGAACATCTGTGAGATCCTTCCTTACAATCTACAGTCTGATAAAAGGTTTTACTGTAATTAGGAAGGCTAAGCATAACCCACAATGAGGTGCTTTACCTTCGTAAATGCATCCTCTGCTTGCACATTCCACTGAATGGAATCTTTTGCAGACATTAGTGAACCATAGATGAGATCAGAAAGAGGCGCCACCTCCATAGCATAATTTGCTATCCATGCTCTACAGACATTTGCCATGCCAAGAAATGACATCATTTCTTTTTGGTATGTGATTTGGGGACTTGAAGGATGGCCTCTTTTCGGATCTCATGCAAAAGTCTAACTTCTTGATATAAAATGTAACCCAGGCATTTCACCTTTTCTTTCCACAGTTGTAATTAGTCTTTGCTGACCTTTTGACCTTGGTCTGCGAGGAAATGCATTAGAACCAAGGTAATTTTACATTCATTACTACCAGAATGTCATCCAAATACAAGAGAATTTAACACACTGGGAGGTACAAACCGAGACAAATTATTGGACATTCTTTGTGAGAAGGTAGTTGGACTTTCACAATATCCCTGGGATAACCTAGTGTATGTGTACCTCTTTTTTTTTTTCCGTGTACATAAATGCAACCCAGAACTGACTGTCTTTGTGTAAGGGAATGGAAAAGAAGGATTACTGTTATCAATAACATAAAATACCTTGTTCTCTGGGTAGAGCTCATTCAGGAGGACATGCATGTCTGGGACCACCGGGGCCCTCGGTAATACGGCCCCATTGACTGCCTGTAAATCCTGCACGAGTCTCCACCCATCTTTCTCTCCCTTATGCCTCCTATACCTCTGAATCCCTCTGGATTTTTGTTTCTCATCTGTCAGTTGGACCCAGTTCGTGATAAATTCTCCTAGCTCATGCCATGATACCTTGGGGTTCCGGGTGACTGAAACACAAGGTACAGTATGGTGCCTGTATATTTGCATAATAGGTTGTGGTAGGAGACAAGTAGCCACGCTATTTCCTTCCTTATCATAGTCCAGGCATTTTAAGAGAACTTCAGTGTTAGTGAGACTCATTAACTGTTTCTCATAGGACTTATCAGGCCCAGAGATCTTTCTGTAGTATATGGTGCAATAGAGGTTTGTCTGGACCTTATACCTTTTCCTCACAGACTCTTTGTCAATTATTTCTGCCAGGGTTTTGGGTATATTTAATCCCTCAGTTTGCAAATTCCAGGCTGAACCAGTATCAGGGCTCATTATCCACGGCTGTGATTTGTTTTTCACACAGCCGATGGGCTCTGAGACCTCCCTCCACTGGTACGACAGATATAACAAGAGCGTGCAACATGTCTCTACACAACAAATTAACAGGACATTTAGTCATAATGACAATTTTACACTGAGCCTATTTACCTGTCTGTGGATCTTCCACAGTAAGGCCTTCAGACATGACCTCCTGGTGCATCAACCCATTTTGCAGATTTTACATATACTACACCTTTTTCTTTACCTTTTTCATATCCAGCGGGTGTATTAGGGTCCTACAAGCCCCAGTATCACAGAGAAATGTTAGCCATCTACCCTTCACAAGATTATTTCTGACTTGACTTTAGCATGCAAACAAGTTTCAATAGTGCACGCATCCAAAATTTCAGATTCTTTCTCATCATTTTCTTCTGTATCTCTCTCTCTGCAGACATACCAACATCTTCATTCATCTTCCTCTCTGTTTGACCTACATTCTTTTGCCAAGTGACCTCTTTTACCTCACAGGAAACACTCCCTTCTCTTTTTTTTTTTTTTTTTTTCATAGTCCTAAATGCGGGGCCTTGTTCAGGTGTTTCCTATCCTTCTGTTCTCCTTCTCAATGACATACACATCATTACCTTCACCTACCATAAGCACTTTCCCTTTCTTTACTCTCTTTTTTGATTGGAAGTGCCGCTCAGCATGCCTCGCATACTCTATCAGCCCCTGAAGTCTGCAGATCCTATGGTTGATCATGTGTTTGATAACAAACTTGATATAGGGGCAAACAGCCCCTTCAAGATTGCATCCTTTAGCTGTTGCTCATATGTACTATCGTTTACTTGATTTAATGGGACTTCTATTCCTGAGTGATTATTGAAAATCTCCCTCATCCTAACAATGAAATTGTCCACTGTTTCCTCTTCTCCCTGCACACACTGATTTATAATGGACCAGTCGGCTCGACGTATCCATCTATTCTCTATCCTTGCTATAAGAGCATTCCTCCTGTTTTCTAGTGCTGCATCATGAGGCAACATAACTCCCTGATTGTTTAATCCACTCCAATCTCCCACTACATGATGCCAGTCGGAACCCAGGATCTGTCTGGTGACCTGCTCTATTTCCCTCCCAATAAGATGATAGTTAGCAATCATTCCCATGATACCATCCCTGATTTAAGCTATGTTCACCTTGGGATGTGGTACCCCTTCAGTAGTTTTTTTAACATCCTCGGGGGTCCAGGGGCGATAGACCATCATAGTGTTGGGGACTACTATACCTCCTACATTTTGTCCTGCCCTAGGCTTGGGAACTTCAATTAGTGGAAATTCTTCCTCTCCACATTCTGTTTGTTCCCCAGCTGAGGGGGATATCAATTGGTTCACCAGGTCCCCGAAAAATTTTGTAACAGTTGCTGTAAAGGGGGTCCCTTGTGGACTCCTCTGGACAGCAAGAGTCATTTTGAGAGGGGGTTTAGCTGCAGCCTTAGGAGAATCGGTTGCATCTGCTGGTGACCCAGGTGACCACGGGGGAACAACAAACAGTGGAGAGTCAGGTTGCATTTGGTTTGTTACGTTTTGTTCAGTCAATACTTGCTGAACTAAACTTCAGAGGACGGTCATATTATTGTCCTCCTCTTTGTTCAAAAACATAATCTTTTTATGGTTTTCTGAATTTAACCTATGGTTAGCCTCCTCAAGCCATTTCTTTGCCTGGGGAAGGCCTAATTTCTTCTGTTTTCTTATTTTCATGCCGGCATCATTTTTAAGCTTTCTACACAGTATTACACAATAATCCTTATTTAAAAACGCATCAAAATCATACTTTGTTTTCCACATTTAAAGAAGTGTCACATTCTCTTTGTCTAGACTACACATATACTTAACATCTTCATTCACACTAACAGATTTTCCATGGATCATACCTACTTTGTTTATCGTGCACACGGAGCTCTTTTTTTGTTAATGTCTTCTCACAATGACACAACACACGCACACAGTATCTTATCACTTGCAATCACTCACAGACTTTCTAGTCATGATATATCACTTCTAGATTACTGATCTTGTGTATTGCTAAAACACTGGTGTCTTAGAGAATTACAGAATTACGGGGAGACTGTATTCTCCCGACTGTTCTTTTATCATTACTTAATACTTCACTAACTTGTAGAGAGCATTTACAGAATTACGAGGAAACTGAATTCTCCCGACTGTTCTTTCATCCTATCAAAACATTTAATATTTCAGTCCTTGATCCAAGGGTATTTATGTGCCTGCTCAGGATTAATACAACATATGAGGCTGGCATGAACACTGCGGTCCGCCAAATGTCCTCTGTTTGTTACCTGGAAATCTATCAGGCCACACCCTTGTATCAACGGAGGGGGGGGTTCTTTATCTGGAAGTATTTTTGATCCAAGGGTATTTATATGCCTAGAAATCTATCAGGCCACACCCTTGTATCAATGGGGGGTTCTTTATCTGGAAGTATTTTTGATCCAAGGGTATTTATATGCCTGGAAAGCTATCAGGCCACACCCTTGTATCAACAGGGGGTACTTTTAGGTTTTGATCTAGGAGTATTTGTGTCCCCAAGGGATTTTCTGCAGTTTTCAAGGCTGTCTGGATCTAAGATCCAATCGACAAAATTCCTTTATCTGCACCCGGATATTAGTATGGGACCATACCCCTATATCAAATGACAATTAACCAGAAGAAACAAAAACACACAAGAGAGAACACCCACAATGCTCGACTGCCGCCAGGTCGCCCTGAGCGCGTCTTCCCAAAACGCGGGCTAGTCACTAGGTCTGCCCATCCAGGATGGCCACAGATGGATCTATACGGGGAATACGTGACCACTTATTTCCCCTCAACAAGAGTAAGCAGATAGGACAGAAACAGATAAACATTCAATCAATCTCTATATTGTATGTATATATTCAAATCCCTTATTCATCAAATTCCTAATCAAGTCTAACACAAAAGGTTAATAATAAAATAAAAATAAAAATCTTACCTTGTCCCGAGAGCGGTCTCTTGTGCTGATCCGGTAAGTCGCTGCCCGGGAGGCACTAGTTCAGCGGACCGGCCTCTTTTTAACATCTGTGCAAGAAGAATTATGCAGTGATCATACATAACATTGAATATAAATATAAAAATAAACCCATGTGCAAAACATATGATAATAGTGAAAAAAAACAGTCCCATCCAATGATGCATCAGTGAAATGTCATGGTGAGTTTAGAGCACAAAAATCAGAAATCAAAAGTCCAAGTGACAATGGGTGTAATGCTGTAATAGCGAAGAGGGATCCACCACCAGAAAATATAAGGGGTTACTTCTTACCAGAAGGCCATGACCCCCCACCACAGAGGGTCACAGCAAGCAGAAAACTTTTAAAAGCCAAAGGATGAGGACTGCCAGCGGTGTCCACCAGAGGTCATCTCAACATCAGCCACACCAATGAACCCATAGCTGCCCGTGCTGGGCTCCAGTTCGGGGCCTGTTCTTACTCTCCGGCCTCCCCTCTCGGTCTCTCTCTCTCCCGGGCTGAGCGGAGTGGTGGCGGCTGTCAGGCGGGGAGGGCGGGAGAGGAGGGACGCTCCGTGTGACGGGCCGCTCAGTTATTAGACAGTACACAGCGCGATGTACCGGCGGGTCCGAGTCAGGGAGTGCCCAGTGTACGGTACCTCGGTGCTCGGGTGTCCGGGACAGAGCGGGTCAGGCGGCCGAACACCCGCAGGTAACACAATTGTGTTACCTGCGGGTGTTCGGCCGCCTGACCTGCTCTGTCCCGGACACCCGAGCACCGAGGTACCGTACACTGGGCACTCCCTGACTCGGACCCGCCGGTACATCGCGCTGTGTACTGTCTAATAACTGAGCGGCCCGTCACACGGAGCGTCCCTCCTCTCCCGCCCTCCCCGCCTGACAGCCGCCACCACTCCGCTCAGCCCGGGAGAGAGAGAGACCGAGAGGGGAGGCCGGAGAGTAAGAACAGGCCCCGAACTGGAGCCCAGCACGGGCAGCTATGGGTTCATTGGTGTGGCTGATGTTGAGATGACCTCTGGTGGACACCGCTGGCAGTCCTCATCCTTTGGCTTTTAAAAGTTTTCTGCTTGCTGTGACCCTCTGTGGTGGGGGGTCATGGCCTTCTGGTAAGAAGTAACCCCTTATATTTTCTGGTGGTGGATCCCTCTTCGCTATTACAGCATTACACCCATTGTCACTTGGACTTTTGATTTCTGATTTTTGTGCTCTAAACTCACCATGACATTTCACTGATGCATCATTGGATGGGACTGTTTTTTTTCACTATTATCATATGTTTTGCACATGGGTTTATTTTTATATTTATATTCAATGTTCTGTATGATCACTGCATAATTCTTCTTGCACTGTAGATTTTACATTATGCACTACTAGTATTAGCGCAACCCCTTGTTCTTTTCATACCTATTCACAATTGATGTTTTTTGTGGGGATTGCTGCTTTACACATATTTTCTTGGTTTATAGCGCAGTTTTTTTCCCCTTTCTATATTTACTCTTTTTAACATCTAATTTGAGACGGAGGACTTAGTTTTGCCGTACGGTCATCGGTCACTGTTGGCCAGTGCTTCTCAGGGGACTCCCGGCTCTTCGAAGGACCAAATTGTTAAGGAAATAATTTCACCATCTCAGACCGTCCTCGGGCATCAAGGTAATATTTATTGCATATGCAAGAGAAATGAATTACACGTTCATGCAGCCTTCATCATTTCTAAGGAAAATACTGTGGTACATGTCTTTTTTATAAGCCCTGGACACCCCCCTTTCCAGTCTTAAAACATGCCCAGTCTCATGTATTTTCAACTTTATTCTGGACAGAACAGGAAAGGTGGAAGTGTCTGTTACAGACTGTTATCTTCATATAACAATGCTTACAGGATACTGACTTGAAAACTCCCCAAGTCAACACAAAAATACAGGATATATTCAAAACTGCACATCTAAGCATATTATATTGCTGAGTATATATATATATATTGCTGACTCCATATTATCACTATAGCTTATTTCTAGGCCATGATTATCAAAATGGCGTCTTTCATAACTGACATTTAAAGTATAATTTCTCTAACAGGATAGATTTGTGTTATGCATGAATCTATCCATTTTACATATAGGGGGGTGGCGTGACAGAGGGGGCGGCGCCCATGTGCCCTTAATGGACGCACCGCCACTGCTAAAGGCTTCCCTATGGAGGGTCGCAGAATCTGTAGAAGTTCTGTTGTCCTCTCTGCTGCTGACTGCAGACTGCTAAAGGGAAGGGGACAGAGACATGTTTCTCCATGGCTGCACGGAGAAGTGCAGGATCTGGAGGAGGAGTTCTGTCCTCCACTCTGCTGACTGCTGAGATAAGGTGGGGATGCTGCTGCTGCAGGAGAGGTGCGAGGGCCATGTGAAGGCAAGATTTGGCCCGTGGACCTTGTTTGACACGTGCACTAGGGGCTCCTCACCAAGATGACCTTCCAGTCTGTTTTTGGATTACTGCCCCACACAAACCTGGCCTCGTTATATTATGTTCAGTATTCATGTGGAACTACATGGAAAAAAAGTCAGAATAATCAACCATAAAAACAGATGTTCACCTGTGTCTGCACTGATTGGGACGCCTTGTTTGAAGAGCTAACAGTCACCAACACTACGGGCCAATTACAAAGAGGATTTATATCCTTTTTGGCTATTGAAGAATATATTTAAATAAATGTACCCACCTTCTCTGATATTGGGGGATATCTGGAATAGGAAGATGTAGCAGTGTGAAGCCGGCAATAAAACAATCACGATTACACACGTGCAAACATTTTTTTTTTTAATTGAACATACTTTTTAATTCTAATTTAATTTAGTACTAATATAAACCATGTGATATTTGTTCTTTGGGTACAAGAAGATGTTTACCGTATTCTGATAATTACATTAACAACAAGTAGAGAATATTACTGCTGCCATTCTAATACTTTACTAGAGAATCTCTTCTCAGTTTTTAATCTGCCTATATTATGACATCACTGGTGTCACCTCCCCCCCTGCAAGCCTGCCACATGGCAGCCATCTTGATGACACAACCAGTGGGCCTGTGTGCAAGATCATAAATTGGGTCCTAATACCAGAGAATGCAATGTGGCACGCACAGTGCATCGCAGCAAAAATTGGGTGTGGTTTTCAGGGGCTGTAGGTAGTGCCTGCTGCTTACATAGTACAGTAAAGATGCCGGGTGATCGAGGGGTTAAATGCCTTGTGCCGCTGTTTTGGCTCCCACTTAACTCCTGCCTGACAGGGTTACCAACCCCCCACAACTTTTTTTTACAGAAAACATGGAAAATCTACTGACACAACAAATTTTTTACTGAGAACCTGAAATATGATATAATCTCCTATTAGAAACTAAGAGGGGATGGCGGGATAGAGACAGAAGGGGGTGAGGGAGGAGAGATAGGAATAGGAAGGAGAGAGAGATGAAAAAGAAAGGAGAGGGAGGGGGAAAGAAGTGGAAGGAGGGGGGAAGAGGGAGGGGGAGGGAGGATAGAGGTGGGAGGAGAGAGAGAGAGAGAGAGAGAGAGAGAGAGAGATTGGGGGAGGGAGGGGGTTGAGAGAGAGAGGGGGTTCCCCTACACTACACCAGAATACTCTCCCATCTCCCTCCCCAAATCTACACCAGGAGATCACCCCCCAAAAAATGATTATATTGTAATCTGTATCATTTTATCAGCAGGGTTCCCTGATCACTACATCAGTCGTGGTGAAGGGGTCGGTGTCCAGTCATGCCACCTAATATTATGGACTCTCACCTTCCCATAGCCCACCAGCTCCATCACCAGCTGTGTGTAGTGAGGCACGATCACAGCCCGGGACTCCGCCCCGCTCTGCCACCATAAGTGGCCTACTTCCGGGATTGGAGCCTGCCACCGCTGCCTCCTGCTTTGCTCCCCTCACTGTCACTGAATGGTCAGTCTGCTCCTGGTGTCACCCGGGTGTGGTCCACACCCCCATAGAGACGCCACTGTATGACATACCTCTCCAATCCATTTCAACTGTCTTCATACTGTTCCTATTTTATTTTAACAAAGGCTTTTCTTGGATGAAACAAAAAACTTCCCATTTTCATATTTTATTTTACACCCAGTTATACAATCACTGGGTCCCTGTGCTTTTCTATGCAATGCAGGGAGATAATGGTTGATGGGAGGAGCCGGCAGGGTGCTAAAAATAAAATAATCAATATAGCTGGGCGCTGCCACCTGATGGTGAAAAGACTTAAATATAAATTTGCTGCTGCTATCACCTATGTGTTCCCACAAAAAAACAGAATAAAGTAATAAATTGTGATAGCGCTGCTGGTAAACCAAATAAATAAACAAAATCAACATATAAGTGAAATAGATAATAACAATAAAGTTCATAAAGTGCGAACCGGCAATCTACATGCTTGTCATTGCCATAAATCTATAAATGAACCCCGCCATAACCGCACGGCTCATTCCTCCAGATGAAGCCACGAGGTTGGTGGTGTAACTAGTAGAGGCGGAGCCTGGCGGTGGAATCCTTTTGCTACAAGTGAGATCCCAATGGAATTTGTATATATGTTTTTTTTTTTACTTTAATAAATGTGAGTGAATCTTAGGCTGGGTGGTGAGGATCTGTCAATCTAACACCTTGGGTACTGCACTATTAGAGGCACTTTTATTTTTTATGTCACTTTGGAAGTTCTGGAGAGTAATGTGGAGCCGATGTACAAGTAGCCATATTGGAAGGATATTACACTTTGTGTAGAACGTGTCTGACTCTCAAAGGGGATACCAGGAACCGCTGATGACCGCTGTGCAGCCATTCCTAAAGGAGAATTGCACTGTGTTCAAGGTGTGTTTGACCCCCTGCAGGGTCTAACAAGGAGGTGAGCGTGCATTGCACTCGGTGACGGGAGCACTTTATAGAGTGGTGTGGAGTCTCAGTGAAGTACGTTGGATTAGACAAGTCCCTTTTTTTTTGCACCTTTATAGGAAGATTTATCACATATAATACCACAAATGGACTACAAATGAACTTTGTGCACTTTATGAACTTTATTGTTATTATCTATTTCATTTATATGTTGATTTAGTTTATTTATTTGGTTTACCAGCAGCGCTATCACAATTTATTACTTTATTAGGGTGCTGTAAATGGCTTCCCGGAAACATCACAACATCCGGCCTCAGTCCTGATTCAAGTAGTGGGCGGGGGAGGAGTTATGACAAAAATCAAAATGTTTTGATAGGTGGATGTCAGTCTGGATGTTCCTAGGCAGGCTGTATTTGCATGCATACTGCCCACATCTGATGCTGAGCCCCCTGTGAGTGAAAGAAATGAAATCCAACTAATGAAAGGGGCGGAGCAGGCACAGTCAGGCTGAGGAACAAAGAGCTAGATGATACTGGACATCCTCTAGCCAGGAAATGAGGCGGGGCTCTATCTGACTTGCTGCAGCTTCTAATGCACAGGGAGAGAAGCTCGCAGTGTGCAGTGATATCAGAGGAAGCAATTTCAGTCCAGGAGAGGAGCCGTTACACTAAACTGTTGGATCTTCAAACTGAATATTCCCGGTCCATCTACCAGTGTTCAGGGTTGCAAACTGTCAGTAAATTCCCGGACGGTTTGAAAAATCCGAGATTTTTACATCTGTCCATAAATGTCTATTGTGGACATGCAGACTGCCCATAACAGACACTGATGGACAGATATAAAAATCACAGATTTTGCAAACCGTCTGTGAATTTACTGACAGTTGGCAACCTTGCCAGTGTTTAATATTTATCATTGAATTTTACCATTTTAATAGAGTCATCTAGTTCCATTTTGTATCTACAGAGAGGACCAGCCTATATTATTATTTTTAATCCTATATAATCTTTATTTTTTTTTGTTAGTTACCATACAGTGACCCCTTTATTAGTGCAAAGTAACTATTTATCTCATGTAGGTGAATAACATCCTGCCACCTGCTGGCAACTCAGGAACATCACATTTTTCTGTGGTCACTTTGCTTCTGTTCATTTTTATGATAGATCTTCATGGAATTACACTGCCACCTACTGGCAGCTTTGTAACATCACAACTTTCTTGTGTATAGCAAAAGCAGGAGCTCCTCCTTGAAGAGAAAGAACATACACAGACAGCGCCATCTACAGGACACAAATGGAACTACAAAGACTCCTGTTATAGACAGCGGACAGGAACCTGATTTTTATGTGAAGTCCAACAAATCTTACAGCAAGGGGAGAGAGACTGCAAGGTGTCTGACCATACACACCAGAATTCCCTCTTCACCGGCTACCTCCACCCCATGTTCGCTTAAAAACCAAAGTGTGTCACCGTTACCCTGCAAAACGTACAACTAAATTCCAGGCAGATGCTAAAAAACTATTAGAAAATGAACACATTTTGGACATTAGTATAATAGTAGTAATTAGGATAAGTACTTGCATGTATCTTAATATAAAGTAATCCCATGTGGGGGCATATTACATTGTTTAGTGTTTTGTCTCCTGGGGACCAGGGCTGTCTTAATAGCATCATGGGCCCCTGGGGCAAAGTAATGCACTGGGGCCCCTACATTTCTGCCCCAATTTACGCACCAACTCTCAATAATTATAGTATAAATAGTTAATCAAATTAAACATTTTTTTATTAGTACTTTCAATAAAATAAATTTTAAACACTTAAATCTGGTTCACACCACAAAAACGCACTCCAGATCCGTCCCGGATGCGCTTCTGCATGCGCATTTTTAACCGTTTGCCGACCAGCGCATGGCGATTTACATCGGCAGAATGGCACTGGCAGGCAAAAGGGCGTACAGGTACATCCCCTTTAAGAAGCGGTGTCATGAGCGCGGCTCGATGTCCGCCGGGTGCCCACGAACGTGTCACAGAGAGGAAGAACGGGGAGATGCTTTTATAAACAAGGCATTTCCCCGCTCTGTCTAGTGACAGGACAGAGATCACTGCTCTCTGTCATCGAGAGCTGTGATCACTGTTCTGTGTGTTGTAGACCATCTCCTCCCCCCCACAGTTAGAATCACTCCCTAGGACACACTTAACCCCTTCACTGCCCCCTAGTGGTGAACCCCTTTACTGCCAGTGTCATTTACACAGTAATCAATACATTTTTATAGCACTGATTGCTGTATAAATGGCAATGGTCCCAAAATAGTGTCAAAAATGTCCGATGTGTCCGCTATAATGTCACAGTCCCAATAAAAATCACAGATCACTGCCATTACTAATAAAAAAGAAATTAATAATAAAAATGCTATAAATCTATCCCCTATTTTGTAGATGCTATTACTTTTGTGCAAACTAATCAATATACACTTATTGCGATTTTTTTTTTTATACCAAAAATTTGTAGAAGAATACATATCGGCCTAAACTGAGGGAAAAAACGGAAAATTGTATACTCACCTTTCCGTAATTTTCCTTTCCTGACGCCTTTCCATGGCAGCACACGCTGGGTTGTGACTCCGCCCCCACAACCTGACAGGATTGGTTAGCTATAAGTTTGAAGGGGAGACACCCCGCTGCATTCTCTGTAAATATATCACCATAAAACGGGGTGGGAATCTGTGTGCTGCCATGGAAAGGCGTCAGGAAAGGAAAATTACGGAAAGGTGAGTATACAATTTTCCATTTTCCTGACGCCTCCATGGCAGCACACGCTGGGAAATAACTCGCCAGTCGGGTGGGTGCAAGAAAATAATATTTATTCCTTATAATGCGGAAGAATTGGCTCTAACAACGGATCTACCGAAGTCTGCCATAGCCAAGTGAGCAGAATCTACTCTATAGTGAGAAATAAAAGTATGTCTGGAGTAGGGATGAGCTTCGAGTTCGAGTCGAACTCATGTTCGACTCGAACATTGGCTGTTCGCAAGTTCACCGAACAGCGAACAATTTGGGGTTTTCGCGGCAAATTCGAATGCCGCGGAACACCCTTTAAAAGTCTATGGGAGAAATCAAAAGTGCTAATTTTAAAGGCTAATATGCAAGTTATTGTCATAAAAAGTGTTTGGGGACCTGGGTCCTGCCCCAGGGGACATGGATCAATGCAAAAAAAAGTTTTAAAAACGGCCGTTTTTTCAGGAGCAGTGATTTTAATAATACTTAAAGTCAATCAATAAAAGTGTAATATCCCTTTAAATTTCGTACCTGGGGGGTGTCTATAGTGTGCCTGTAAAGGGGCGCATGTTTCCTGTGTTTAGAACAGTCTGACAGCAAAATGACATTTTGAAGGAAAAAACTCATTTAAAACTACCCGCGGCTATTGCATTGCCGACAATACACATAGAAGTTCATTGATAAAAACGGCATGGGAATTCCCCAAAGGGGAACCCCGAACCAAAATTAAAAAAAAAAAAATGACGTGGGGGTCCCCCTAAATTCCATACCAGGCCCTTCAGGTCTGGTATGGATTTTAAGGGGAACCCCGCGCCAAAAAAAAAAAAAAAAACGGCGTGGGGTCCCCCCAAAAATCCATACCAGACCCTTATCCGAGCACGCAACCTGGCAGGCCGCAGGAAAAGAGGGGGGGACAAGAGTGCGGCCCCCCCTCCCTCCTGAACCGTACCAGGCCACATGCCCTCAACATTGGGAGGGTGCTTTGGGGTAGCCCCCCAAAACACCTTGTCCCCATGTTGATGAGGACAAGGGCCTCATCCCCACAACCCTGGCCGGTGGTTGTGGGGGTCTGCGGGCGGGGGGCTTATCGGAATCTGGAAGCCCCCTTTAACAAGGTGACCCCCAGATCCCGGCCCCCCCCCTGTGTGAAATGGTAAGGGGGTACATAAGTACCCCTACCATTTCACGAAAAAAGTGTCAAAAATGTTAAAAATGACAAGAGACAGTTTTTGACAATTCCTTTATTTAAATGCTTCTTCTTTCTTCTATCTTCCTTCATCTTCTGGTTCTTCTGGCTCTTCTGGTTCTTCTGGTTCTTCCTCCGGCGTTCTCGTCCAGCATCTCCTCTGCGGCGTCTTCTGTCTTCTTCTCCTCGGGCCGCTCCGCACCCATGGCATGGGGGGGAGGCTCCCGCTCTTCTCTTCTTCTCTTCTTCTTTTCTTCTTCATTTTCTTCTCCGGGCCGCTCCGCAATCCATGCTGGCATGGAGGGAGGCTCCCGCTGTGCGACGGCGCTCCTCGTCTGACAGTTCTTAAATAACGGGGGGCGGGGCCACCCGGTGACCCCGCCCCCCTCTGACGCACGGTGACTTGACGGGACTTCCCTGTGGCATTCCCCGTGACGTCACGGGGTCTGCAGACTAGCTTATCTGGCAAGGCTGGCGCACCGCATACCCAGCAAGCGTTTGCTGCAGGACGGGTGTGGTGGCTTTGGTGGTGTGATGAAGGTGACCGTCTGCGGTGTAATCGACTGTGACGGGAGCGGCTGCTTCTTGAGCGGCTGTGACGGGAGCAGCTATGTCTTCGGTGGCGAGAAGAGGATCTTGAGCGGCTTCTGCGAGACTTCTTGCTTGACGCATGACTAGATCTCCTCTCATGCCTGGAACTTGCGGCTCTTGACCTGGTGGGGCTGCCAAAAACGCAGTGTTAGTGGTTGGCTCTCTTTTTCTCTCCCCTTCTTCAATACTTACCAATGACGAATGGCCGCTTACCTCGTTTGCTGATGGTGGTCTGCACGGGCAGTGGTCTCCATAGTGATAGTAAGACTGAAGGGAAATAAGAGAAAGGAAAAAATTTTTTTTTTTTTTTTAAAACCCTTACTCTTTTTTTTTTTTTTAAAAAGGCTAAATCAGATGATTTGACTTACCTGGTCTTGGAGTTGTTTTCTGGCAAAGCAGTTGAACGCACGGTGAACATTCAGGTATCTGTGATACTGCTCAGCAAACAAACACAGAAATGCCTGTGCTTTTAAATCTGCCGCCGCCGTCGCGGCAAAATGACGCTCCCGCGCATGCGCAGAGCGTCCCGAACGCCTCGGCGCCATCTTGGAGAAGGGCATTACCTTCCCAAGGCAGAACTTGGCCACTGCTGCGTCTAGCTCTTTGTCCTTTGCTGCTTCATTGAAGCAGGGTCTGCAGACTAGCTTATCTGGCAAGGCTGGAGCGCCGCATACCCAGCAAGCGTTTGCTGCAGGACGGGTGTGGCGCTCCCGCGCATGCGCAGAGCGTCCCGAACGCCTCGGCGCCATCTTGGAGAAGGGCATTACCTTCCCAAGGCAGAACTTGGCCCTGAGGCCAATTGCAGAGTGAGGAGGCGGCCTCGGCAGCCATGACGGTTCCACAGCGGTGGACAGCAAGTGCCAGCAAGCCCCCTAAGCAGGAGAAACACCATAAACAAGGTACAGGCAAAGTACAGGCAAAAAAGAAAAGGAGACCACTGCAAAAATATGAAGCTTCTTTAAAGCTTACTGTGCCAGATGTCCAGACGCCCCCTGAGACCACCAGACCGGGGGTTCCCTCCATAGAAGCTCCTTTAGAGACTGTACAGGAGGGACTTCCAAACAGGAGAGGCTTGAACCTGCTGGGGCGAGTGCGGTAAGAGGCTTTTTCTTTATCTTGACAACAGGAGAAAGCTGCTTATCCCAATCTGTCAGGTGAGGATAAAAAAGAGAATGCAGCGGGGTGTCTCCCCTTCAAACTTATAGCTAACCAATCCTGTCAGGTTGTGGGGGCGGAGTCACAACCCAGCGTGTGCTGCCATGGAGGCGTCAGGAAAATAGTTTTTTTTATATATTTTTGGGGGATATTTATTATAACAAAAAGTAAAAAATAATGTGTTTTTTTCAAAATTGTTTCTATTCTTTTGTTTATAGCGCAAACAAAATGCAGATGCGATCAAATACCACCAAAAGAAAGCTCTATTTGTGGAAAAAAAAAGGACGTCAATATTGTTTGGGTACAACATCGCACAACCGCGCAATTGTCAGTTAAAGCGATGCAGCGCTGAATCGCAAAAAGTGCTCTGGTCAGGAAGGGGGTAAATTCTTCCGGGGCTGAAGTGGTTTACGCATCTTTGATGCGTTCCAGTGCGTTTTCGATGTGGCTCTGGATACATTCCAGGTGCTTTTTTCTCCTTTTTCCCTATTTTTTCCTACTATACTAGGGTCTAGTAAATTTTTGATTGCGTTTTTGATGCGTTCCAGTGCTTTTTAGTGCATTTTTGATGCATTTTACTGTGTTCCAGTACAGTCCAGTGCAGGAAAAATGCAGCATGTTCTTACTTTTTTTTTTCCAGGAACTGAAAGCCCTGGAACTGACTGCACTGGTGTGAACTATGCCATTGGAGACCGTATAACCTACTATCCTTTTGTTTTTGATGCAGAAGAAATTTAGGAATTTGGATTGTAGATTTAGCCCAGTGACTGGCTGCTGCTGGCCCTGCAACAGGGCACCATCGTTCCTCCAAAATTCACAAGTCAGTAACAGAAGCGCTCAGGTCTGTGGTGGGCAGCCGGTGAAGGGGACACATTTGATAAAGCACCTTCGACAGAACACAGAAAGCTGCATGGAATAAAATCTCCACCAGGAGCGTCTTCAAAATATGCAGAATGAAGTCATGCATCTAGTAAGCAATATACATCTGTGAGTCTGGGTTTTTGAGCTAAAACTGAACTTTTTTTATAAATTGCAAGAAGAGAATGAAATAGTATATAAAATAAAGGAATAGACTAGAAAATAGAATATAAAATCAAAGAATAGAATAGAAAAAAAAAGAATACAATAAAACAGAATAAAATAGAACAGAAAATAAAGGAATAGAATAGAATATAAAAAAGAAAAGAATATAACCATATTCTAAATTTCAAATTGGGTAAATTTTGAATTCAAATTAAAAAAAAAATAGAATATAATAGAAAAAAAAACAATAATAAAGAATAAAATAGATAGAAACATAGCCATCTTCCAGAATCCAAATAGAAAAAAATAGAATTGAAGATGTAATAATAGAATATTTTAAAAAATGTAATAGAAAGACTATAACAATATAACCATCTTACGAAATTCGAATGAATAAAATTGATTAGAATAGAAAATATAAGAATAGAATAGATTAGAAAAAAACAATAAAATAGAAAGAACATAACCATCTTCTGAAATTCGAATTTCAAATAGAATAGATTTAAATTCACATAAAAAAATAAAAAAAGAAAGAATATAGCCATCTTCCAGAATTCAAATAGAATAGACGTGAAAATGAAATAGAAAAGAATAGAAACAACACTACAATAGAATAGAAAGAATAACAATATAACCATCTTCCAAAATTTGAATTCCATATAGAATGGAATGGAATAGAGAGACTATAACCATCTTCCAAAATTATTTTTTTTTTTATTTATTTTTTTTAAATAATCTTTATTCAGTTTTCCAAGATATATAAAATGTGTTGTTTTTTTTACAACAATTCTTAAATACACCTTATACAAATCCTTTTATACATATAATAATACAAAAACATTACTTTCCAATTTCCCCCTTTTTTTCCCCCCCTGCCCACCCCCCTCTGTACCCCAACTTACCCTCCCCCCTATTTACTCCTTATGCCTACCACACCTTCCTATTTACTTAATATCGTACATCCATTACTTTAGCTCTTCCTATATACATTTCACATGGGATAACCCACTTCCTCTAACCAAGGCATCCAATTTTTTTTAAATTACCTCTCCTTGCATAAACTACCTTTTCCTTCCATATTGTTTCCGTTACTGTTTTAAACCAGTCGTCTTTGGAGGGGGGTTTCTCTGCCTGCCATCTCTGCGCTATTAATTTCTTTGCCTGGAATAGGCACCTTAGTACTACTTTATTTTTAATGTTCCCCAACCTCTCCCCCACTCCCAAGATACACAGTTTTGGGTCCATTTTGAGTGGCAACTTAAAGATCTTATTTATGGTATCTAATATTTCCGTCCAATACCGATAAAGTTTTGGACATTTCCAAATCATGTGGATCAAGTCCCCGGTATTTTGGCACCTAGGGCATTTAGCATCCCCCCTCCACCCCCATTCAAACAGTTTTTTAGGAGTATAGTATGTTCTGTGTAAGAGCATTAGGTATGACATCTTCTGGGCGGGCGAAACTGAGACTTGGTTCCTCACCGCCAATATCTTTTTCCATTGGTCATCTGCAATTCTACCCAAATCTCTTTCCCACTTACTTCTGCACTTAAGATTTTCTGAACTTATAATACTGTTTCTACATATCTGTGGGTAGAATTCCGCTATGGATCAATTAGGTCCTCCGGACTTACTTAATCTTTCATATGTGGGGGAGGTGCTCCACACCGGACCTTGTTCCCCAAACTGAGCTTTTAGAGCGTGTTTGATTTGCAAATAGCTATAGTATGAGCTATTTGGTATATCAAAATCCTCTTTTAGTGCTGTAAATGTTTTTAGGGAACTACCATTATATAATTGATCCAGGCTAACTATACCCTTTCTTTCCCATATCTTTATTTTCCCCATTGATCTTAATTCTTGTAAGTTCTTGTTATCCCAGAGCGGGGCACCTTTAACTATACCCCCCCATTTCCCTCAGATCCTTTATAGCTTTCCACACTCTAATTATTAGCTTAACCATAGGGGGTCTATAGGCAAAAGAATTTGCCTCCAAGACCTCCACTAGTGTCTTATGTGGTGCCTCTACAGTCATCAGTCCCCCATTTTTATTCCCTTCGGGATCAGTGTCTGATACCAGATGTTGTAATTGGGCTGCTAAAAAATAACTACGCGGATGCGGTACTGCCAAACCCTCTTCTTGAGTTGGGCGTTGTAAGGTCTGAAGGCCTATTCTAGGCTGTCTTCCTTTCCATATAAGAGCTCTTAGTTGTGTATCTATTTTTTTAAACCATTTCCTTTGTATCGAAATTGGTGAATTATGCAACAAATATAATAACTGGGGCAGCCACAGCATTTTGATCAGGTTGCATCTACCTACTACTGATAATGGTAGTCCCTTCGATATATCACTCTTATTCTTAAATTTGGATAGTAGAGGGACTTAATTGTTATCTTTATAATTATTTGGGTCATTTGTTATATAAATGCCCAGGTATTTTGTTTTCTCTACTATTTCTACTTGGATATTTTCCAAACAGGAACTCATTCTAATGGGGTCTATTGGTGACAATGCTGATTTTCCCCAATTTATAGTAAGACCTGAGAGTATTCCAAACCTTGAAAAGATGTCCATCACCTGTCTAAGCGATCTCTCTGTATCCCCCAGAAAAATGAGGACATCATCTGCATATAACGCAATTCGTTCTTCTCTGTCCCTTCTCCGGAACCCTTCCATAATCCTGTCCTGCCTTACTGCAATGGCTACTGGTTCCATTGCCAGAGCAAAGATCAAAGGAGACAGGGGGCACCCCTGCCTAGAGCCCCTTTCAAGTCGAAATCTGTCCGAAAGAACATTATTCACTCTGATCTTTGCCCTGGGGTTGTTATAGAGAATTTTAACCCAGCTAATATAGGAAGGCCCGAATCCGAACTCCTTCATTACTCGCCATATATACTCCCATTCAAGACTGTCAAACGCTTTTACCAGATCTAGCATCATCACAGCCCTTGAGCCAATATTTTCAGTTGGTATCTGCAGGTTCAGAAATAACCTTCTGATATTTCTACTGGTTGATCTTTGAGGTATAAAACCTGTCTGGTCAGAATGGACTAGTTTATGGATTATTTTCTTTAGTCTAGTAGCCAAAATCTTTGATAGAATTTTCACATCCGAACATAGTAGGGAGATAGGTCTGTAGGACCCGGGATCTAAAAGATCTTTCCCTTCTTTGTGCAGCACTATTATCGTGGCTTCCATCATTGATATGGGAAGCTCCCCCTCCTTCTTTACCCACTCAAACACTTTAAGAAGCTCAAGGAGTAACACCGTCCCATAATTTTTATAAGTTTCAACAGGGAGTCCATCAGGGCCAGGGGATTTCTGATTTTTCATTTCTGTTACGGCTAATTTGATTTCCTCCAGAGTTATCGGGGCTTCCAGAACCTTACTACCAGACTCTGTAAGGGAGGGCATCTCAATGTCCCCAAAAAATTTATCTAGCTCCTCTCCCTCCATGGCCCCCTGGATGTATACAATTCTTCATAATAATTTTTAAATATATCTGTGATCTCATCTACCTGAGACGAGATCTCACCACTCATTGTCCTAATAGCGGGTATCATGGAGGGCGAGGATCCAGATCTAACGAAATGTGCCAACATCTTCCCAACCCTTTCCCCCTCCCCGTATACCATTTGGTTTTGAAATAATCTTTTATGTTCTGACTTCCTAGTCATTACATCCTTATATATTTGTTGTTTATTTTCCCATCTATTTTGTTTGTCCGGGGTTGGATCGTTCACATACTCCCTTTCTGCTGTCATCACCTCTTTCCTGACCTTGTCCTCCCAATCCCGTGAAGATTTTTTAATTTTAGACACTTACTTGGATCGGTGATCACCCGAGTCTCAGTGACTCGGTGATCACAGCGCGCTCCATGCGCGCCCTGCAGGGCGCGCGCAGGGCACGTGCACAGGGGAGGCCGTCATATGACGGCCTCCCGGGAATGCAGGTCCGCGCTGTAGCCGTCATTCAGCTATAGCGCGGATAGCAAGCGGTTAATAACCGTCTCACACTCTTCTGTAATCACACTCTTACTTTCCCTCCCTCCTTCTCCCCTACCCACTCCCCTTTTATTCCCCTTCCTTCCGAAACCTAAATCCATTTACCATTCCATGTCTCCACCCCACTCTGCCCCTAAACAACCCAAATTAAATAATTCATTGTATTTGTGCCCCATTCTGTGTAACATCTTCAGCCCAGACTCCTTATAGTTTCATTGGTAACTGGTCTCTTTTATCTTCTAACCATGCTAACGCACCCGCAGGCTTGTCAAAAAACTGACTTCCTCCGAGTGCGTTTATCTGAAGCCTGGCAGGGTAAAGGAGAGCATACGTAATATCAAATTTTTGAAGGCTACGTTTAACACCTAAAAACTCAGCTCTACGTTTCTGAAGGTCAGGAGAGAAATCCGGGTATATTGATATCCTAGCCCCATTGAAGGAAATATTCCCCATCTCTCTGGCCTTCCTAACGAGTTTTACTTTGTCTTTATAATTTAAAAATTTCACTAATAGCGGTCTCGGGGAGCTTCCTTGAGGGGGGGGCCTAAAGGGAACTATGCGCTCTTTCGATTGAAAACTGCTGTGAGAATAAGTCTCCTCCAAAAGTTTCAATCATCCATTTATCTAAAAATGCTATTGGGTCTGAGCCTTCACTTTTTTCGGGGAGTCCCACCACCCTCACATTGTCCCTCCGAAGTCTATTTTCCATTTCATCAAATTTTTCCGTGAGTTTATCTATTTTTGCTTTCCATGTCTTGGATTCTTGTTTCTTCCAGTATCAGGTTGGGTACAGGTCATATTTTAATTGGGCACAGGACCATGCCCCTTAATAGGCGCAGCTCCATTCCCCACAGCGGGGCACAGCTCCATTCCCCACAGCGGGGCACAGCTCCATTCCCCACAGCGGGCACAGCTCCATTCCCCACAGCGGGGCACAGCTCCATTCCCCACAGCGGGGCACAGCTCCATTCCCCACAGCGGGGCACAGCTCCATTTCCCATAATGGGCACAGCTCCATGCTCCGGGTCATTTTGAGGAATTGCTTTGAAGATCACTTTCCTCTTCTTTCTTCTCTTGGAACATATCTAATAAGAGAAAACATAAGGTGACAAGTCAGGTGACAGCACACAATATCCTCACAGATCACACAGGATTTATAGCAGTGACACCTCATCCATTCACTGACTGTCCCCGGTCATGTGACTCTCCGGGTTTTTCAGCCAAGTTGGTGGCTCCCCAAGACATTTGGGAGGCCCTCCCCATCCCTGATCACCTCAATACATTTCATTGCATGACTTGACTTTCTACATATAATAATTATCCTCTATAAGGAGTTTTTTTTTCATGTATATGTAGGGATGTTGTCCTGATCCCACATACAGTAGATGACCCCCAGATGGGGGGTGTAGGGGGTATAAGAGATTGCAGCAAATAGCCACAGGGCACCAATATGGGAAGAAATAATGGGCAGGAAATGTTCTGCATTAATGGCTCTAAATGTGATCATCATAATATAACAAGAAGCCAAGCGTGTCCTTCCTAGAAATTGCCACTAGTGTCAAATGCTGAAAAGGTGCTGAGGACAGTAATGTGGGGGGGGCGGGCAGAGGACAGTAATGTGGGGGGGGGGGGGGCAGAGGACAGTAATGTGGGGGGGGGGCAGAGGACAGTAGGGGGGGGCAGAGGACAGTAATGTGGGGGGGGGGGCAGAGGACAGTAATGTGGGGGGGGGCAGAGGACAGTAGGGGGGGGCAGAGGACAGTAATGTGGGGGGGGCAGAGGACAGTAATGTGGTAGGGGGGGCAGAGGACAGTAATGTGGGGGGGGCAGCAGAGGACAGTAATGTGGGGGGGGCAGCAGAGGACAGTAATGTGGGGGGGGCAGCAGAGGACAGTAATGTGGGGGGGGCAGCAGAGGACAGTAATGTGGGGGGGGCAGCAGAGGACAGTAATGTGGGGGGGGCAGCAGAGGACAGTAATGTGGGGGGGGCAGCAGAGGACAGTAATGTGGGGGGGGCAGCAGAGGACAGTAATGTGGGGGGGGGCAGCAGAGGACAGTAATGTGGGGGGGGCAGCAGAGGACAGTAATGTGGGGGGGGGCAGCAGAGGACAGTAATGTGGGGGGGGGCAGCAGAGGACAGTAATGTGGGGGGGGGCAGCAGAGGACAGTAATGTGGGGGGGGGGGCAGAGGACAGTAATGTGGGGGGGGGGGCGCGGCAGAGGACAGTAATGTGGGGGGGGGGCGCGGCAGAGGACAGTAATGTGGGGGGGGGGGCGCGGCAGAGGACAGTAATGGGGGGGGGGGCGCGGCAGAGGACAGTAATGTGGGGGGGGGGCGCGGCAGAGGACAGTAATGTGGGGGGGGGGCGCGGCAGAGGACAGTAATGGGGGGGGGGCGCGGCAGAGGACAGTAATGGGGGGGGGGAGGGGCAGAGGACAGTAATGGGGGGGGGAGGGGCAGAGGACAGTAATGGGGGGGGGAGGGGCAGAGGACAGTAATGGGGGGGGAGGGGCAGAGGACAGTAATGGGGGGGGAGGGGCAGAGGACAGTAATGGGGGGGGAGGGGCAGAGGACAGTAATGGGGGGGGAGGGGCAGAGGACAGTAATGGGGGGGGAGGGGCAGAGGACAGTAATGTAGGGGGGAGGGGCAGAGGACAGTAATGTAGGGGGGGGGGGATGAAGAAGGACAGTAATGTAGGGGGGGGATGAAGAAGGACAGTAATGTGGGGGGGGATGAAGAAGGACAGTAATGTGGGGGGGGATGAAGAAGGACAGTAATGTGGGGGGGGATGAAGAAGGACAGTAATGTGGGGGGGGATGAAGAAGGACAGTAATGTAGGGGGGGGATGAAGAAGGACAGTAATGTAGGGGGGGGATGAAGAAGGACAGTAATGTGGGGGGGGATGAAGAAGGACAGTAATGTGGGGGGGGATGAAGAAGGACAGTAATGTGGGGGGGGATGAAGAAGGACAGTAATGTGGGGGGATGAAGAAGGACAGTAATGTGGGGGGGGACACCACTGTGAAAAAGGGGTGGAGGGGTGATGTAAAGGGTGAACTGAGGATACTCATCAAGAGGGGATCTTGATGTGAAGGGGGAGGGGACTGATGTGTAGTGGGGACTGAGGATGCTGATATAAGAATGGGTTCAGATCTGTGTATGTGCATTGGGTACACAAGTCATGCTTAGGTCAGTCCATTTTAATGGGCCGCACTACCTGGAAGAAACCTGGAGAAAGAAGTCCTTGACCTTTTTTTTCCAAAATTGCGCCGCACCAAGCTGCATGGTGCTACAGCAACATGGGGTATGACACATGTGAAAATGCAGCATGGATACCGGCATGATATTCAGACCTCTGCTGGAAGAAAATTTTACTGATTGGGCCTTGGTGAATTTTAATTCAATACCCCTACTCTAAAAGGTCACCAGAAATAGAAATTGCACCATATGGACACAATGCTCTTCTAACAACAATTTTCGTACTTTGTGTGACTGTACATCCGGCTGCCCTATATGCAGGGTCATGTCCAACCTGACAGGGCCAGGGCCCGAGCCCCTCCCCTTCCTCAACAGCCAGCAGAGAAGGAGAAGGCAGTGTGCACTGATTGGAAAATTGTGCCACAATTGGGAGGGGTTTAAATCTTGAGTTTATGTAGAGAGCACAAGGGTAAAATGTATGTGATCCACAGAGTGCAGGTGTCAGGAGTGGGTAATATACATAGTACAGGGGTCAGGAGTGGGTAATATACATAGTATAGGGGTCAGGAGTGGGTAATATACATAGCATAGGGGTCAGGAGTGGGTAATATACATAGCATAGGGGTCAGGAGTGGGTAATATACATAGAAATGATGTAGGTCATATACAGTACAGGGTACATGGATCATGAGTATGTACCGCACAGTGTGGAGGGGTCAGGAGTGTGTAATGTAAATTGAAAAAAGAGAGACTTCCACCAAAAAGAGTACCTGTTACTACCTATTGCTATCATAGGTGATATTTACATTCCCTGAGATAATAAAAACGATTTAGAAAAATGAAAGGAACAGTTTAAAAATATAATAAAAAAGCACAATAAATAATTAAAAAAAAAAAAAAAAAAAGAAAGAAAGCACCCCTGTCACCCCCTGCTCACGCGAAGAGGCAAACGTCTGTCTGGTGTCATATGTAAACAGCAATTGCACCATGCATGTGAGGTATCACCATGAAGGTCAGATCGAGGGCAGTAATTTTAGCAGTAGACCTCCTCTGTACATCTAAAATGGTAGCCTGTAAAGGCTTTTAAAAATGTATGTAGTTTGTCACCGCTGCACGTTTGTGTGCAATTTTAAAGAATGTCATGTTTGGTATCCATGTACTCGGCATAAGATCATCTTTTTTAT